>OU015490.1:66682130-66684630 GCA_907164885.2 Dolomedes plantarius
TACTTTAAATTTATTTTGCGTCACGTGCATAACAACGAAATAAATTGACAAAAAATATTGAAATACGCTAAAAGATAAAATTTTACCACTAGACTAATTGAAAGGGAAGTTTTTATAAGAATTTAATTCAAATTGGAATGTTTTATCATTATTAAACATACAAATTAATTGCATACATTGACCGTTGTATTTAATTTGAATATTTTTTTACATTATTTTGTCTATAAAAATCCGTTACGATTTTTTTATAAATATATTTTTGTTTTTTTTTATTGGCATTAATTGCCTACATTGACAGTCGTATTTAATTTGAATGTACTCCGTAGCGAAGCACGGGTAATCAGCTAGTCTAATTATATGATGAATATATATATACATACATACACATACATATTATATATATATATATATATATATATATATATATATATATATATATATATATATATATATATATATATATATATATATGTATGTATAAGTATGTATATATAATAAAACAGTTCCGTAACTGACTGACTGATTGACTGACTGACTAACACATAATGCACAGACCAAACCGCTGGACCTAAAGGGCTTAAATATTTCATGGTGATTCTTCTTATAGTGGAGGGGTGCACTAAGAAAGATTTTTGAAAAATTCTTCTTAGATTTTTTAAAATTAAATTTTTAAGCTGTTTTAGTAACATTTTTTAAGTCTGCATTTAAAATAATAATTTGAGGGTTATAAAATTTATAGCACGAGAAAGATCATAAAAATTCCTTTAAAATGAAATCTTTTTCGAATCTTTACCTCTATTTTCTGATTTTTGGTGAATTTTTAAAGATTCATTTTTAGAATTTAATTTATTAAATGCTGATCACGGGATTTCCTTTTCTGGTACTTTAAATTAATTTATCGTCACGTGCATGACAACGAAATAGACAAAAATAATTTTCTTCTTGCTAATGCGGCAGACGATTGGACATTATCCAAAAAATATTAAAATACAGTAAAAGATTTTACGTTCCTCAAACTGTACTACATTAACTGTACTATATTCTTTAGTATGTTCTATTAGATTTAATTTGAATATTTTCTTCTACACTATTTTGTCTATAAAAATATCCGTTACGATTTTTTTATAAATATATTTTTTCGTTTTTTTTACATCAATTGCATACATTGATCGTTGTATTTATTATAAATATATTAATACATATTTTTTGCATTAATTGCATACATTGACTGTTGCATTTAATTTGAATGTACTCTGTAGCGAAGTACGGGTTTTCAGTTAGTTACATATAAAACAATGTCTACATTTTTAATGGCCTCGTTTTTCTTGTTTGTTCATAATTATCCTTTTAACACGAGGGTCTTTTTTTGTTTGTTGAAAGAGCCACACGTAAGGCATCTAATGCATTTAAGGGATTTCAGGCTTTTGTTTTGATGTACAAAAGAGTTGAAAAACTCATTTCGCATAAGGTAAGTGGTGGCAAATGGTAAAAGTGTCTCTAATGCTGCTTTTGCCAATTCTCGATAAAATTCTAACTGCGTACACCAGAACCGTTCTAAGTCCAATTTTTCAAATTCCATTTCAATACGTCCATTAGCTCGTATTGCCATAAAAACATCTTTTAATAAAACGTTGTCGTCCACTGAATTTAGGTCAAACAAAAATGGATCCATCTACTCATTTTGCTTATATTTCCCGTGGAAAAGTATTCCTCAAAAGATTCACTGAATTGGTAATTTTCCTGAAAAGTTTAGAACCTTCCCTCGCACCCCTAGAAACGTTCTCTCGCACCCCCAGGGTGCCCACACCCCAGTTAAGAACCAGTCTTAGTTTAGTGAAGTACACAGGGAATTTATCATCAAAACACTGTTTAGGCTCTGAAAGTGGAATACTGCGCGTACATGGTACTTGTGATATTATATATATATATATATATATATATATATATATATGTGTGTGTGTGTGTGTGTATGTATATATATACAGTGGAATCGCGATCTATCGTTTTTCAAGGGACCAATTGAAATGAACGATAAATGCGGGAAAACGATAGATGCGGAAACATAGCAAAGCAACATGATCGTTGGGACTGGATAAAATGAACGACAAATACGGAAAAACGATCGATCCGAAAACGATCGATCGAGTATATATATATATATATATATATATATATATATATATATATATATAAATATATATATATATATATATATATATATATATATATATATATACACTCAAGAGCCAAAACATTATGACCACCTGTCAATAACGAGTTGGCCCACCTATGGCGCGCAACACAGCTTCAACCCGCCTTGGCATGGATGCCACAAGTCCTTGGTAGATGGCCGGAGACAGACTGTACCAGATGTTTAAGCAACGGTCACGCAAATCCGAGATATTGCGAATTGGTGGTCTTTGAACTGTGAGCTGCCGTCCCATGACATCCCAAATGTGTTCTATCGGATTGAGATCCGGTTAGTTAGGCGGGCAGGCCA
>OU015490.1:66692130-66809630 GCA_907164885.2 Dolomedes plantarius
GTTCAAACCTCCTGCTTTCCAGATCCTTTAACGGCCACTCTAGAACTTTTTCACTTTTATCAAATTTTTCGTTCGCTTAATATGTAATGCTTTCAACGGAAAACGAGCCGATCGATCAGTTTTCCAAACAGATAAGCGTTACACCATTGAATTATGCAACGATTTTAATTAATAGCCATCATATTTTCTCCCACAAGCGAAGGCCCTGATTTTCCATTAGGCCCGGGCCTAGGGGACCCCGAACGTTGGGGGGCCCCCCAAAAATTTTATTTTAAAAGAAAAAAATACCAATTCAGTTATTTTTTTATTTTACCTTTTTTAATAGCAATTTTTTTATATATCCTTTCAAATTTGATTGATTGGTTCATCATATGTATAGTTATATGTATAGTTCATCATATGTATGTTATAGTGTATATGAGGGATTAATAAGCTTTTCTGGTTGCATTGTATTGGGGTTTTAATGATGAAGTTAATATGTTGTATTGCTTTTTGTTATTTGATATTGTTCTAGGCTTCTACGCTTCAAAT
This sequence comes from Dolomedes plantarius, assembly GCA_907164885.2. Taxonomy (NCBI): domain Eukaryota; kingdom Metazoa; phylum Arthropoda; class Arachnida; order Araneae; family Dolomedidae; genus Dolomedes; species Dolomedes plantarius. Next base: position 66,692,662 of record OU015490.1, read on the forward strand.
AGCCAATATTTGGTAAAATGGTACTTTCAAAATGATTCATGATTATTTTTTTGTGTGTCAATTTTGAAACTTTTACGCCCACATCAGTGTTAGGGGGCCCCCATCCCGAGTTGTGCCTATAGTCAAGAATTTTCTAAATCGGGCCCTGCATAGGCGTACAGAACTGCTTGTTTCCCCTGAATTCTTGTACCACGTGTAGGATCAAATGACCTCAAGGGGGGGGGGGGTTTCTTCGTCATAATTGTGTAGTTCCTCTGAATTTCTGTTATACACTCTTGACAGAGTACCTTTCATGTTTTGAATTTTAAATATATTGATGTGAATGTTATTTATGGTTATCGATTAAGCGTATAGGTAGCAATTTTCAAGATATCTCATCATAATAAGTAAAAAAAAATTCATTCGTTTTTAATTCCTTCGGACAGTATTTTTTTACAAATTTACTTATAAATATAAAGAATTGATAGTTAATATTTTGTTCCCCTACGTGTAGAGAAAAATTGTTATTTTGCAGCGTATAAAAAGCAGTAAATTCTGTCGTATTTCTGGTAAGTAAAAACTGAGTGAAATTTAGAAATCCTTAAGCACGATTTTGTAGCTAGACTTAGCCAGCGGCGCAAACACGCAGGTAGTAGGTAGAATTTGCTGTTCCTAAAAATGTGACGGGGAAAAGGGTAACTCCATAACCGTAACTCTAACATAATAAACCTCATAAAATGGCATTTTAGCTGTACCACTTGTTCCCAGAGTCAATAAATCCCAGGGCGGCAGTTTTCGTTGCCACCCCTGAAATGAAAGCTTCCCTCTTTTTCAGTCACCTTTCAACCATCCCACGCAACCTTACGCGGAATTTTGTCGGAAACCGTGTGTTTCTCCCTGAATATTTTACGCGCGATGAACGAAGCAATCATTCCACGTGCGCAGAATTTACTCCACAAAGAGCACGTTCTGCACATTCCACGGACACACACCCCTTTCTCACTGCGCAGGCCCCGGTCTATTTCTGGTTCTATGCTTATCGCCGGCGGATTATTCGTTCCCACCGAACAAATCCGGTGCTGGCTGGTTCGGGCCAGTCAGCGTCGCCTAGCAACGGATAAAAGTTCCTTCGCAGGCCCCCCTTCTCCTCGGATGGGGCAATATTCCAAGGTCACACCGCCCCTCGAAATATCGTCGGAGGACATTGATCGCGTCATGGAACGCATTACCCCCCCCCCCCCCATGTGCAGGAGACGAGGGGGCGAAGTATCCCCGATCGAATCGTCTGGGAAGGGTGTAATTTTGGCGGGAAAAAATTGGCGCGAGAGTAATCACATGTATTTTTAGAATTTATGTTACTATAGTTATGGTTTAAGTTACTATTGCATAAAATAGTCACTAGAGATTAAAATGGTGTCACGTCATCAGTTTTAATAAATAATGGCCAATCGAAAATCAACCAACGAATCGAGGGGGGGGAGACGGAAGGTCAAATCACTCAGAGCCAGGAACTTTAAAGGTCAGACATACCTTAGTAGCCGAATAAGAATTCTTTCCCGGGACCGGCGTCGGCTGTCGATACCCCTGTTAGTATTGTCTTGAATGCGGTGAAAATTTGGACCATTCTTTTATCTGCTTGGTTTGGGGATTCCTGAAAACATGAGATCAAAGCAACCGAGATCTGTCTAATCCATATTGTATTTGTATATATATATATATATATATATATATATATATATATATATATATATATATATATATATATATATATATATATATATATATATATTATATATATAAAAGAGCTCGTCTGTTTGTTTGTCCGCTATAGAATCATAGATTGTTTCACCCACCGGGACCAAATTAGGCACTGTTAATGTTTAAGACCCGAGAAACTTAACGCAGCAAAAACGAAATTTGGGGCTCAATTAGTTTTTTTAAATAAATTTTTTAATGATTTTTGTGCCCCTAAGCGCACCTCTTAAATGTGGATACAGCCCCTTCACCACAACCAGTCAAATTCGATACGCGGGGGAAAAGAGGGTTGTTCTGAGGGATGATCTGGGGGTGGTTTGAGAGTTGGTCTGGGGGTGACCGGGGGGTAGGGGGAAGTGTTTATTTTATTTTTCTTACGTTTAGTAGAGTCGTGGGTCTAAAAAGGTTGAGAACCGCGGCTTTAGACAATTTTAGACAATGGCGTTCAAACTAATAGAACTTAATAAAATTTGGAAAAAAAAGAAAAATTAAGTTTGTCCCATGGCCAGTTTTTGGAAGCCTTCTGTTGATCTAAATATATTAATTGTTTGAGGATCATAAAATGGGAAGAAGTTTAAGAGTTCTACAGGTTTTTTCCCTAAGTTCTCGAAACAGAGTTAACATACGATATGTATTTGAATTACTTATTCCGTGAAATCATATAAGATAAATCTTTTAGAGTTTTGGGGTTTTTTAAGCAGTGGGAGGAAAAGCTCTTTAAACAGAGAAACATAACGACATATAACTTTCATTCCGAACTATTAGTCCATTAGTTCTATTAAGGCATAAGAAAATTAATGAAATTATTCTTAAAGAATGATTGCCCGGGTAGATATATAGATATAAAATTTTTCATGCATTCCATCAAAAAAATACTGGGCTGCACCCCCTGCTCTTCATGTTCATCTGGCCAGACAGAATTCGCTTAGCGCGTTTCTATTGAAATCAACGTCATTTAAGCTAAATTGTTGCATTAAGCTCCGTAGTTCAAAGTTACTTTTGTTTACTTCGGAAACCCGAACAGTTTCATCGTGTCCTCCCGAGGATCTGTTAGTACTTTTAATTTGAAGTTTTTGTAATTCAAAAGCTCTTTCAGCTTCAAGTTTTTCTCGTTCGTAAGCTCTTTCAGCTTTCACTATTTTCCGTTCAGCTTCAAATCGTTCTCGTTCGTAAGCTCTTTCAGCTTCCACTTTTTGCCGTTCAGCTTCAAATCGTTCTCGTTCATAAGCTCTTTCAGCTTCCACTATTTGCCGTTCAGCTTCAAATCGTTCTCGTTCGTAAGCTCTTTCAGCTTCCACTTTTTGCCGTTCAGCTTCAAATCGTTCTCGTTCGTAAGCTCTTTCAGCTTCCACTATTTGCCGTTCAGCTTCAAATCGTTCTCGTTCATAAGCTCTTTCAGTTTCCTCTTTTTGTCGTTCTTGTTCATAAGCTCTTTCTTCATTCTTAAGCCTAGTGTCTATAATTCTTTCAAATAAATTTTTGGCGAATTGTTCATCATAATCTTTGCTTTGGCGAATCATTTTCTTTAATTCCAATATCGTATTATCGGTTGAGACTACATTACCGAGATTTAGCTCAGTCGCTAGTTCCAACAAATCAATTTTTCTACCCTTGCCAAGAAAGGCCATTTTGTTACTTAAAAACAGTACTTTAACGAAAATAATATACTTGCTTCACCATAAAACATTCCTCGAATATTCGTATTCCATTTTCATTTTGGTGCGTAGGCAGTGTGCCACTTCTGAAATCTGTTGTCTCCAAACTTAAATAATAACTTAAGATCTAACTTGTTCACTTCCGTGTGAACCTTGATCTCTTGTCGAGAAAACGTACGACAATTTTTAAATAAATTAGGAGACTCCTTTTAAGTAATCAAATATCACTTATTATATGCATCTTTGGAACATCAACATGGAACGTTATAATTAATATGATCTTACAAGCGTCTACTGGTTTCATTTGCAGCACGTGTAGTTACATTTGCAGCGCTCACGCGAGCAAAATAACTTAACAATATGATATATATTAGGATATATATATATAGCTAAATATAGATATAGATATACTATATATATATAAGATATATATATATATATATATTATAATATATATATATATATATAGATTAGATATATATATATATATATATTTAAAATAAATACAACGATCAATCAATGTATGCAATTGATGTAAAGGAAAAACAAAAAAGTATATTTATAAAAAAATCGTAACGGATATTTTTATAGACAAAATAATGTAGAAGAAAATATTCAAAATAAATCTAATAGAACATTCTAAAGAATATAGTACAGTTAATATAGTACAATTTAAAGAACATATCTTTTACTGCATTTTAATATTTTTTTGGATAATGTCCAATCGTCTGCCGCGCAGCAAGAAATTTTTTTTTGTCTATTTCGTTGTTATGCACGTGACGCAAAATTAGTTTAAAGTATTGCAAAAAGAAAAGAAACCACGTGATCAACATTTAATAAATCAAATTCAAAGAATAAATTTTTAAAAATTCACCAAAAATCAGAAAATGGAGGTAAAGATTCGAAAAGATATCATTTCAAAGGAATTTTTATGATTTTTCTCGTGGTATAAATTGTATAACCCTCAGATTAGTATTCTATATGCAAACTTTAAAAGGTTTAATGCAAACTGTAACAAAAGAATGTTACAAAAACGGCTTAAAAATTTAATTAAAAAAATTCAAAGAAGAATTTTTTTTAAATCTCTCTTAGTGCACCCCTACACTATAAGAAGAATCGCGTTACAAAATTTCAGTCCCTTAGGTCCAGTGGTTTGGCCTGTGTGTTGTATGTCAGTCAGTCAGTCAATCAGTTACGGAACTGTTTATATATATATATATATATATATATATATATATATATATATATATATATATAAGAGCTTGTCTGTTTGTTTGTCCGCTATAGAATCATAGACTGTTTCACCCACCGGCACCAAATTCAGCACAGTTAATGTTTAGGACCCGAGAAACTTAAATCAGGAAAAACAAAATTTGGGGCTCAATTAGTTTTTTAATTAATTTTTCAATGATTTTTGTGCCCCTAAGCGCACCTCTTAAATGTGAATACAGCCCCTTCATCACAACCGGTCTAATTCGATACGCGGGGGCAAAGAGGTTTGTTCTGAGGGGTGGTTTGAGAGTTGGTCTGGGGGTGACGAGAGGGGGGGGGGAGGGCGAAGTGTTTATTTTGCGGGAGGTGCAGCCGAGTATTTTTTTGATGGAATGCCTGAAAAATTTTATATCTATATATCTATCCGGGCCACGCCGGGCAATAATGCTAGTATATATATATATATATATATATATGTATGTATATATATATTTAACAATTTAATATTTAACAATTTAATATTTAACAATTTATATATTTAACAATTTTTTGTATAAAAGTACCTTCAAAATTCCGAATTTTAAAAGTTTTAGCCCTATCGGAACAACTAAATTTTCTTTGGAAATTCGCCAAAGAAAAAAAGGAGCTAAATCTTTTGTGAGGGATATTTTTTGTTCTGGCTCGGAACAGTTCCTTTATGGGTACAAATGAATGACTCCGAGTCGGATAAATATCCGGAATGATAAAAATCTTTAGGAGCCAAATCAAATACATCCAAAAATAATGGTCTCATATGGATAAATAAATAAAACATCCCGCGCGAACCAATTCGACCGGTACTTTTCATTTTGGTTCATCTCTGTTTTAAGCCCTGTGTTACTTTGATGCAGAAAAACCCCTCGCATTCTTTTTCTAACATGCTCAAGACGATTGCCATTAAAGAGCATTTGAATTTATTCTATAAAAGTAAATATCCAACTATATTAGATTACAGGCACATAAAATCAGCGCTTGAAATAAATCTTAGTTACTAAGCACGGTTGTGGAGCAAACTATCATGCGATCCTCGAAAGAAATATCGGGGACATTCCGGAACTGAAACCGTTAATTATTTCCAACATCGGTCACGGGGGGCAAAGAAATCTCGTGCTCGCCTAACTTTGTTAGCTCTCAAATGAATTTTTATCGTAGCAGAGAACAGTCACGACAGTGATGCTGAAAATGAGGTTATCAAAAGAAATTGGGCCCATTAACAAATTCTCCAAAAGTATTTTCAGCCATCTACAAACTACGTTATCTGGAGTCGCAGATAATTTTCATTAGAACAACTTATTTTTAGAGGAAAAGCAAATAACTTTGTATATTAAATTACCTGTTCATTGTTGCAATACAAACTGTGTTCAGAATGCAATTTCATTAAAAAAATCTTCTTACGGATCCTCAAAAATATCAAAGCCTGAACGTTTAAAATATAAAAAAAAAAATTTTCTTTGCACTACGTAATATCATTTAACATAATTATTTCGATTTAATTATTACCCGGCCCCACAGTTCTAGGAACGATTCAGTTCTTTTACTTTTTGGCCGGTATGGAACGGGAAAAATTTACTCCACCAATAAAATTATAGTACCAATCTCATGAAATTAAAGTAAAACCCCGTTTATCTGGACTAACTGTTAGCATAGGCAATCCGGATAATCCCGGTAATATGAATAATAAGCAAAACAAAATCCTTAACTAAGCAGACTTGCCGTTTATTACGATAAAAAACTATGTTTTGTAACACAATTACATAGTATTGCTTTCAAGACATTAAAAAATATAAAAATAACTTTTCACATCATTTCTTAACAAAGAATTGGTAAGTCTAGTAAAGCATTCTTAAACTCAACAGAAAGTATTTTATTAACACAATTTATTGTACAATCTATGCAGGAACTGTACATTGAATCAAACTAAAAAGCGAATATTTGGCATACTTGTAGTTACGTTCCTTTTATCATAGTTAAAATTTATTGTCTAATGTGAACATTAAATAAAAACTAGTTGATACCAGTCAAAACATGACGGTTAGGTAGTAAATAAATGTACTAATACACAAATTATACTCAACACATTATTGCCAAATGTTGAAAATCATTATAATGCGCAGAAACATATTAATGTGTTTAAGCGACCTCGTGCTTAGTGAGTATCTCAAGCCAGATTTAAAAATGTCCCTGAGCATGCGCAGAGAGCAATTTTTTTTTTCTAATTCTAAATTATCGCTAATTAAACAGCGCGAAATAAACAATTTCCACGAGGGTCAATCTTATATTTCACAAATATAATTATCACAAGATAAAAATGGCAGAGGGAGATCTAGAAACACTCCTCGGAATAAACGTGTTTATTATTAAAACGCGTCACTGAGCATGCGCAGACACAACGAGTTTCAAAAGACAGATTTAAACATGCCACTGAGCATGCGCAGAAATAATTCTTTCAATTGTAAATTATCACTCATTAATAGAAATTACGGTTACAAAAACAAAATTTGACAAATCTACAGATTACAATCTTTCGTTTAAGACCAAAATGAAGTAAATTGATGCAGTAGTTTTCTCTCACGGACTGCCCAAAAAGTCGGCTTAGCAACTAATATATAGATAATGTCTACGAATATGATCCGGATCAACGTGGTTTTACTATACGTTGCCTCAAAATCATTCATCTTCAAATTTTCCCGAGAATCTCATTCCGACATTCGAATCCCAGATCCAAGACCTATCTTCCATGCTGTCGACGCATGTTTATTTATGCATTTATTTTGGGTCTCCTAAGACAGTATTTATGTATTTACATAAAATTATACCAATTTATATGAAGATATTGAAATAAAATCTTGTTTTTTTTTGTTTCTTGTAACTCTATGCAGTAGGTAATGCCAACTTTTTGTTTTCTCTGCAGGATCAGGAGTCGCCAATAAATTGTACGAGTTATTGCCAGTTCGAGATATGCCACCTACGGGTACCATATTCTACAATGACGGTAAGTCGGAGAAATTCTTATACGATATCTGATATTAATCGATAATCTATGTCGAAATCTGGCATTTAATCTCAATTTCCGGTACTTTATCAGATTTGATATGCTGAGAGCTTTTCATTCGCTAAAAATGTAGGAAATCAAATGAAAATGGAATGGACGAATCATCAACGCTTTTCTAGATAAATCAGAAAAAAAAATTTTTTTTACAGGGAACTGCATCAAACATGTTTGTACACTTGCGTAAATTAAAATCTATAATTTGTTAAAGAATGAGGAAAGATTGGGATAAAGACCATATAAAAATTAAAATAAAAATTTATTATCAAATGAAAGCTAATAATTTTGATGATTTATTACTTTGTTTTCAAGGTGTTTAAAAGAAAAAAAAGAAAAAATTCCCAATTCTTCAATCAATTTTTTTTTAATTTTACCTTTTTTAATAGTAATTTTTTTATATATCCTTTCACATTTGACTGATTGGTTCATCACATGTATGTTATAGTTTTATATGAGGGATTAATAAGTTTTTCTGGTTGCATTGTATTGGTGTTTTAATCAGGGCCGCCCAGAGACTTTACAGGGCATGGGACAAACTTCTGTTGTTGGGGTCCCCAAGACTATTTTTCAGAAGACTATTTTATAGTAAGAGAAATCTGATTAATCGAATAATTTTTTTTTATTTTTGGAGAGGCCCCTTTTTTCAGGAGATTATTTTGAATTTTGAAGTACGGTGCAAGTTTCAGAATTTTCTTTCGGAGGAAATCTAGTAAATTAATTTTTTTGGGGCCCCTCCGGCAGTTCGGGGCCTGGGGCAAAGTGCCCCAGTTGCCCCCCCCCCCTCCCCCTCTGAGCAGCCTCTGGTTTTAATGATGAAGTTAATATGCTGTATTGCTTTTTGTTATTTGATAATTTTCTAGGCTTCTACGCTTGAAATAGCCAATTCTTGGTAAAATGGTACTTTCACAATGATTCATGACTATTTTTTTGCGTGTCAATTTTTGAAATTTTACGCCCACATCAGTGTTAGGGCCCCCCCCCCCCCATCCCGAGTCGTGCCTATAGTCAAGAATTTTCTAAATCGGGCCCTGGTTCACGGTAAAGCAAAATTTCAGACGTCCGTCGTCGCGAGTTATAATTTTGGCGCTTCTACAAAATAGCCCTGGCAGCCACACATTCATTCACGTGCAGTATGCAAATCTCACAGAGAAGAAGCTGCCATTGGCCGAGACATTGATTTGACGCTGATTGTATTTAAAAGAGCGAGTGTCCTTGTCGGCCATCGTTAGAATTTTATTCATTCCTAGAACTTGTTTTGAAAGGCAGTTAGGGATGCGACATCGATGTCGATGTTTTCAAAACATCTATGTTTTGATAAAAACATCGATGTCTTAAACATCGATTTATTGAAACCGATGTTTTTTCAACATCGATGTTTTGTGCTCGATGTTTTTTTTTTTAATGAAAAAGTACCGTAATAAAAAAAAATTTACCACGTAGCATAATTTTCACACTCAGTAAATTAAGTCTGAATTCTGAAAAGGACGAATACAAAAGGGCGAATGATTCCTTAGCAAACAGACAAATGGCAATTAACAACCAGTGAACCAATCAGAGCGCTTGGAATGTTCCTGACACTCCAGAACCTGCCATGGGGTTTTATTTTACAAATAGTGTATACACGAGTGCATCCATTTAAGTTTTTGTTTTGTTCTGGTTTTATATAAGTTGACGTTAATATTATTAGTAAGATGCCTCCCAAAAGTACCGTTTGGAAATATTTTTACAAAACCACTGACAAATTGGCGAAATGCAATATTTGCCTTAAGTCCCTCAAAATTTCTGGGAATACCACGAATTTATCTGGACATTTGAAGGCAAAACATGGCGGTATTTACAACAAGAATTTTGAGTCATCAATGTAGCCCAAAGCAACCAAGCTTTTGTCATTTATGCCTGCCCAATCAGAGAGTAAAATTAAATCACCCCCTCCCCCCACGACTAACGGAAGTAACATTAATGTTAGAGATTACTAAACCAGTTTTAAAAAATGGATGTTCTAAAACATCGATGTTTAAAAACATCGATGGTTTTTGGGCGATGTTTTATTAGCATCGATGTTTTGATATTGAATATCGATGTATCAAAACATCGATGTTTTGTTATCAATGTCGCATCACTAAAGGCAGTATGGTCTGCTTTACTGAAATAAGTTGTAGTTAGCATACCATCGGGCAACCTCTTTGTAGTTACTTTGCCACCGGTCAAACCTATTAGCTGTATGTTTTTAATAAAGTTAAAGTTGAAAAATTTGAATTTCGTATTTTTCAAGAAAGCATGCTAGTTTTACAGTTCCAAAATCGGCACATTTGCTTTGAAATATTTACTCCTAGTTTTAAATTAGCAAAACAGATTTTTTCCCCCACTGATTAATTGAAATGTGTCTGAAATAAAATGTACTTGAACAAAGGATCGCTTAAATTTTTACTTCAGTTAATTCACGTGCCTGCTCCGAAACTAGAGAAAATAGTTTAGATTTATTTATTATGTATAATGAAGGATTAAATATGGAGAGAGGAAACAAAGAACTTTTAATTAAAGAGCCATGTCGCCATCTGGCAAAACCCCCTTTTTCTGGGGTTCTTTCACCGAAAAGTAAAGGAATCGGTGCCTGAATCTTTTATGCGGAGAATCGGAGTACATCTTAATTTTTCTCCTGAAATTAATTACAGCAAGAAATCAAGAAGGATTACAAACATAATCTGGTCTTCCCCGACAGCCAAACTTATTTCGCGTCGCTGACTTCCTTAGATAATGAACGAGTAATCTCGCTTTTGTTTGCATTTTCTTGCCTAATGACAAATTTAAGAAAGACTGGAAGATACTGGCTTGCAGATCGCATAGGCTTGCATAAAAATGTATTTGCCCTCGGAGTATCGGATTGGATTTCCGTTTCGATAATCATCTCATGTCAAGGGAGGCAACACAGGAACGGAGCTAGGCTATAGGAGATGAGGAAATGTGATTAACTTTTTCCTTACGGGGTGGGATAGCATCTATCCTAAGAATTCGGGCCCAAGAATGAAGAATATATGTATATATATATATATATATATATATATATATATATATATATATATATATATATATATATATATATATATATATATATATATACAGTCGAACCTCCATATATCGAACTTCCCTGTATCGAAATTTTCTATATATCGAACTCTTAGCAAATCTCCATGTTCATTACATAGAAAAATTGTTTCTATATATCGAAAAAATCTCTATATATCGAAATTTTTTCCAAGACAAATTTGGAGATTTTATTCCACTTTAGAAAAAAATCTCCCAATTTTTGGCATTTGAAACAATGCGTCGTGGACTTCAATTCGCGGAAAATGTCCCTGATGAAGTTTTTAGTGGACTGAATAAATACGAACATTTCTTTGAACTTTCCGCAGAACTAACTGTCCAGCAAGATATTCGTGGTTTTTTCTTTAAAGAATGTAACTGTGATCATTGTAACCACTTTCTGCATTATTGTTTTTTTTAAAGATATGTAGTAATCAATAAATCTTTCATATTAATTCAATTTTTAGTTATTAGCTTTCATTTAATGGGATTAGCATTTAAATTAGAAATAGAGTTTCGTATACAAAAATTAGCTTTAATTTTTTTTTTTCAGGAGGATTATGATAAGACTAAGCTCAATTCTATATATCGAAATTTCTATATATCGAAATTTCTATATATCGAAATTTTTTCGCACAATTTGCTACTTCGATATATGGAGGTTCGACTGTATACATATATATATATATATATATATATATATATATATATATATATATATATATATATATATATATATATATATATATATATATATATATATATATATGCATATATATATATATATATATATATATATATATATATATATATATATATATATATATATATATATGGCCGTGGCGGCCTTGTGGTACAGCGCGCTGGTTTTCGGTGCTGAGGGTGCTCGGATCGAATCCTGGCGAAGCGCTACTAAAATGCCTCCGTTTGTGTCATCCCTTCATAGGGGGCAATGCTGGTCCGCCTATATGGCGCCCCTATAATAAAATGGCCAGCAAAACTGCGGTGAATTATAGGCGAATGTCTTCGCCACAAGTGCCTTCGCATTGAAATATATATATATATACAAAATCTCGATCGATCGTTCTCTGAACTCCCTTAATGGTCGATCTTATAAAGGTTGTCTAGAATTTCCCGTTCTAAAGAGGGAATCGGAAAAATGACCCCGTAAGCTAAAGGTTAAGCTGTTAACGTTCGGTGATGTTTTTTATTCTCTTCAATTTTTTTCCCCTGTAACTGCCAAATATTTTGTTAATTCATCCTCTAGACTTCTATTTGTCACAATTTAGGGCAGATGGCGTCATATGCAGCAAATAAACTGAAAGAAGCGTGCATGAGTAAAGATGAGAGTTTGAAAACAACTGGTGAGTCGAAATTCGGCTATTAGTGAGTTTGTAGTCAACTGGAGTGTTAGAAACGGTATACAGGGTTGTGAACGAACTTTCTATTGGGAGAAAAAACTGGCAATTACAGATTTAAAAAAAAAAATAGTCAATGAGCTGGAAACAGACAAGAGGGTTGTGAACCAACCGGCTTAGTCTAACGAGTAGGAAACTGGCTAGAGGATTGGATATTTTCTGACACCAGTTCGTGAGTTCAAAATCAGCTACTGATTTAGAATTCTGCTGGAGGGTTGGGAACCCTCCAGATATGGAATCGGAAACTAATCGGTTGTAGTAAGTAGAAAATTTACAATCCAGTGAATAGAAAATTGGCATGTGATCTAGATTAGTATAGCGGGAACGCAAACACTGTTGCTTATCTGTTTACACAGCAGAGAACTGTAGCACGCGGCAATCCATTGAACCCTTTGATTGTAAAGGGACGTTTGTTTGTTATATCAATTAGTGAAGTAATTGTCCCTTATATATGATATTGTTATGTAAACCCGATATCAATCTGGTTAAAGCTATCAATATTTCGAGTGAATACTTCGTTTCAGAATATATTTCAAATAATTTGTGCTTTAGTTTTACTATATATTTGTATAGCTATGAACTTTAAATATACATTTAAGTTATATAAAATTACTACTTCATTCACCACCTCTTATTTAAGTTATAAATTGTATGAAAGTTTAATTAAGTCTTATGTATTATTTATAATTCTTTTCTAGTCGAAATCTTTTCGTAAATCGCTATTTAGGTTCAAAAGGCCCATCATTTCATCAAGCCTCTAACTACTTGTATGTATGCATAGGTTTAAGCTGAAATGTTTGGAAACCTTAGAAGGCTTTTCAAAATTTAATCTACGTAAGTTTCTAAACATCTGTCACAAGAGAGAGTAAAGATTCTTGTAGTTTTTAAATTGATGAAATTCTTTTAAAAAAATAGGTCACAAATTTTTCATCAGTTAAGGTAAAAGAACGCCACATCGATAAAAACATTTTCCGCCGGATATTTCGTAATAGTATTTACTCTCGGTTTTATTGTCTTCTGTTTGTAATACCAGACTTTTAGACCAAATCGATAGAGTGTCAGATTGCCATCCAATGTGGATAAATACCAATGCAACTTGTCAATCCAGTTCACAAAAATGAGCGTCATATCGAGTAAATTTTCATAAACTTTATAGTCTGTCAATTTAGAAATAATAAGTTCTCTAATTTGCGTCCGACACCATGGTTATCAGTTCTTGATTCAAAAGTATGGGCGATAAATGTTTTAAAAACTTTTCTTTATAAATATCCTTGTTATAAAAGAATATTCGATTATCTAAATAGACACAAGCAGATGAATTTTCAAAGGAGACCTTTACAAAAACATAAGCAAAAGTTGTCTCAATATATTTTCTTACCGTTTCCAGTACTTTGTCATCAGTATAACTACAGCGAACCAGGAAGTTAAAAAACTTTGAACATTAAATCCCTGTCGCCAAAGATGTCACGGGTTCTTCACCTGCTTCTAAAATAAACGGCACTTGACAGCCGACGTATGCTACGTAACTTTAGTTATGTTTCTCGGGTTCCCCTCGCAGCATAAACAATTCAACTTGCCGCTGTAAAGAAGTTGCGTGCATGTCACCAGTTGTAATAAATGTTATTGTTTGGAGTGTTTTGACTTCAGTCTAAGTCTTTGCTCTCAAATATCTGATGAAGGGTTATGCGAGAACAACAAATTATTGAGGAGTTTAGATGTCTGTGGGTTAGCGGAAGACAAAGAACATTTTCGTTATATGATATCATTAGTCAATTGATTCTAGGTACAAATTCAGTAGGAGTTTTTCGCAAAAGAATTTCAATGATGCCATTTTCTTAGATTTTATCCGAACTAATTTAGTAGCTTTCCTCCAAAGAATTTCAATGATACCTATTTTCTTAGATTTTGTCCGAACTAATTTAGTAGTTTTCCTCCAAAAAGTTTCAATGATACCTATTTTCTTAGATTTAGTCCTGACTAATTCAGTAGTTTTCCTTCAAAGAATTTCAATGATACTTATTTTCTTAGATTTTGTCCTAACTAATTCAGTAGTTTTCCTCCAAAGAATTTCAATGATACCTATTTTCTTAGATTTTGTTCTAACTACTGTTAGGTCAAAATTAGCTGACCGATTCCAATTGATGAAACTTACTTTAAGCCCGATGTTTTCTATAAAGACAGAACATTTCCTAGAGAATTTCTCAAGTTTTCTTGAGCCCCCATTGTCTTGTATAAACTAATCTGGAAAATATGTACAGATTTAATTACATCATATGCAGCTTCACATTTTTGAAGGGAGAAAAATACTCTAAATATAATTTATACCTAAATAATTTAAAACCCCAAAAAATAGATTATCAAAAATATTGAAAGTAAATTAGTTAATATTTGACTGTATTAAAGTTATAAAATCGTCCCCAATTTCCATGGACAAATGAGAAATGTATATCATGACTTCATATTACGTTATTAATCCTATTTGGAGAGACGTTCTCCTTTATAGTTCCAAAGAAGGAGACTATAAAGGAAAACGCCTTTCTAGCCTTATAAAAAGTATAATTCCTGTTAAGATTTGACAATGTAATTTTTGATAGAAAGTATCTTTTCAGCTCTTAGCGTTTTCTGTATCCTTTGTTAGACATAATCCCCTAACTGAAAATTTAAATATTTTTACTCTCATTCCTTAAACGTAACAGGGATCGCATTTTGGAAAACAGTAGTATATCACTAGTATAGTTTATTCAAGATAATATACAGGTTGTCCGGGCTAAAAGTATCCATAAGTTATGGCTTATTTTTACGGAACTACCCATTATAATAAAAAAATTGTTTAAATAGAAAGAACATCTCATCAAGTTTTAATATCAATCATAGATTTCAATTATAGTATCATAGATTTCGATGTGTGCACATTTTCTAGCACGTCAAACGTCTAAATGGTAATCCAGTTCTCTCCAAGTGTTTCGTAGCATATCAGGAGTTATTACACTAAATGCTTGACTGATACACTTCTTCAACTCATCTACAATTTCAATTTTTTGTTTATACACAACGGATTTAATGAATATCCCAAGCAAAAAAAAGTCTAATAACGCCTGATATGTTACGAAACACTTGGAGAGAACTGGATTACCATTTAGACGTTAGTCGTGCTACAAAAGGTGCATACATCAAAATGTATGATATTATGATCAAAATCTATGATTGATATTAAAACTTGGTGAGATGTTCTTTCTATATAAATATTTTTTTAAAAATTCTAATGAGTAGTTCCGTAAAAATAAGTCATAACTTTTGGATACTTTTAGCCCGGACATCCTGTATATAAAAGCGACACTCTTACATGCTTATTGACATGCTTATAACATTGATTTTATTATTTATAAGAAAACATCATCCGCATTTGAAAAGAATAAAATACAAAATTGTGCCTCTTTTCTTAAAGGACTTGAGAGAAAGGAAATGGCTTTAGGCGACAACACATGACTTGCGAAAAATACTACGAAATTGACAGTTTTCATAATTTTTCACAAATTCACTCATTAATCAAACTTAATGAATATTTCAGAATTGTTGGATGAAACTTAACTTAGCGCAATAAAAATATCACATTGCTGTAAATTGTTGTTTGTTCTTTAGGAAAACTTAATTAAGAAACACATTGTTTTCTTATTTTCATAATTACTATGGATCACTACGCGCATGACATCTGATGTCAATTTTACTTTATTAACATTAAACACGTTTTAATTTAAAGATAACATTTGGCTTAACATAATACACTAAAATGTTATAATTACTTTCATTTTTTAACCACATAATTAAAAATTAATTAAAAATAGTTGTTTACGAAAAAAATTCTCACAAAATCTTTGGTAACCTTTTCTTAAACTTAGGATTACGTTCCTCCATAACGGTCCTCCGGAAAGCAAAACTTCAGACGCTAAAATCGTCCATCGTCTCGAGTTATAATTTTGACAGCTTGCCAAACTGTATCGCTTGGGCAAACAGTAAACTGTTAAATAGAAAAGTACCGAAATGCGTCAAAATTTTTACTTATATATATATATATATACACTGCTGGCCACCCAAATTGCAACACCAAGAAAGACAAGAGATATCACAACAAAATTTATTTTGTAGATAACATGTTGACCAAGTATCAAATGATTAAATTTATAGACTTCTGTAAAGTGTGGTTCCTTCCAAAATCAGTAGCCAGAGTAGCCGACATTGTTGGAGATCACCGCTGCCACACGCCTCGGCATTGAATCAAAGAGACTTTGGATGAGTTCTTGGGGTACAGAAGACCAAGCAGCTTCCACACGTTGCCAAAGTTGATCTGCTGTGGCAGCTATGGATGGAATCTGGGTCAATCGTAGAGCAACCATGGACCACATGTTTTCTATCTGCGAAAGATCCGGAGAGCGAGGTGGCCAGGGAAGCAATTCAATCTGGTGATTGACGAAGAACTATTGGACAATGCGTGCCACGTGTGGTCGCGCATTATCCTGTTGAAATATGGCTGTGGGCAAGCCCTGAAGGTAAGGAAGGACAACTGACTCCAACACCTCGGAGATGTAGCGCTGGCTGTTTAAAGCCATTAACTTGCTGATTTTTGAGATATTATGAGTGCAAAGTCGGAAAATCAAATTTTGAGATAAAGGCATTTATAAGTTAAAATTTCGTATAAAATCACTGTCTGGATGTTCACATATATTTTAATATCTCGTGATGTCATTATCGTAGCCCAAAAAGAGTGATACCAAATTGTTCAGAATAAATCCGAGGTTCAGTTAATGTAGAAAAAAAAGAATCGATTTTTTTTTTACCATGTTATAGGTGAAATGTCCCCTTAATAGAGATGAATCGATATGATTCGTCTATACGGGTATTTCCTCAGGGACTAGCCCGTGTACGTTTTGTCCTGTTTTAGTCGACTTTTCCGGTGTTCAGTTCAATATCCTTTTGACCAACTGAAACAGAAAACTATCACTTATGGTCAAACTATGGTCGTATTACCGTAGGACAAAACTTCTTACAGCGGTTAAGAATTCGTTAACAATGGTGCATTTTTAACGTACAAAGGCAAAGTTTCTTCAAAAGCATGTAAATACTCTGCTAGAAGTTGTGACGGAAATTAGTTGTGTTTGTCAAGTGTCGAGTTGCGTTAGTCGTCCATGTTTTGATGTATTTTCAACATTCCTTTGTCTTATGTAATTTCTATCAGTGTTCAGTTTTCTCTTTGTTTGAACCACCGAGTATGGAACGTCCGTTTAATGGACGATAGGATAATGAATAAATATTAATCAGGATTAATGATGGCTGCGTTTTTTTTTAGTCTGACATCTTTTTTGTTATAGAAGCATGGCTCTCTTCAATCTCTCAGAGTAATAGACCACATCTCAACACCTTTTCTTGTTTCCAAGGAAAAGTTCAATATGGGATTTCATTGTCTGTTTACGAATTTAAGTGATAACAACTTATGTCTCACATCAAAACATCCAGACATACGAAATATGGTATTTGGTATGTTTTGAGATACTTGGGAAATTTCATGTAAAAAAATAACATAATTAAGTCTACAACTTTGAAATTTCCGATGCAAATTTTGTTTATTCACATTATATTGCCTGCCGATTTAAAGATTGGACACTTTACCTATTTACAATTGGCTTTCGCTTAAAAAATGTTTTAAAATCAGAACCGAAATCATAGAGTTTCGACAGTATTGTAAGGACAATAAAATATCTAAGTTTCTCTAAAATTATTTAAATTTTAACGGGAAGAGGGGATAGAAAAGCATGTTTTACCGCCTCACATTTATATTACAGTGTACTAAATCACGTTGCATTTGAAAATTTTGCCATACAGTTCTGTATATACGAGAATAACAAGTTAACATTCCTATGATTTTCTATGGTCTTCTATTTCCTCGTCATTAAGAACAACTATCTACGTACTGAAATCAAAAAAGACAGTTAACTTTATCTTATGACAGGGCAATTCTCTTGTTCAAATGAATAGAGTATTTTAATCTGAGTTAAACTTACATAAAATGAAGTTACAAAATTCTTTACGTGTTAAATTTAAGAAAAAAAAACTACATTAAACTTTAACTTTGTTGGTTGCCCTTCCCGGTTTCAAAATCTCCTTAGAACTTTTTAAAGACTTCTCCAACTTATAACTCAAACCAGAGAACTCTCGTTAATACGGCAAACGAACTGAAAAACGCCCCACCAGGTGTTTCTTGCTACAAACTTACACGCTAAACCTCGATCAACCCCGACCTTACTTTCTCGTTGATTAGTTTTATATTGTAGAAGTTTAAACATTAATTTTACGAATTATCATGTTAACTTTTTTCGTTGTGAATGGAAGTGACTATAAATGATAGCGTTAGCAATAATCTATATATTTAAGTTGCTAAGCCGACTTTTTGGGCAGTCCGTGACAGAAAACAACTGCATCAATTTACTTCATTTTGGTCTTAAACGAAAGATTGTAATCTGTAGATTTGTCAAATTTGGTTTTTGTAACCGAAGTTTCTATTAACTAGCGATAATTTACAATTAAAAATTTATTTCTGCGCATGCTCAGTGAAATGTTTAAATCTGTATTTAGAAACTCACTGTTTCTGCGCATGCTCAGTGATATGTTTTAATGATTAAACATGTTTATTCCGAGGAGTCTCTCTAGATTTCTCTCTGACATTTTTATTTTTATGATAATTATGTTTGTGAAATATAAGTTTAAACCTTATGGAAATTGGTTATTTCTAGCTGTTTAAAGAGCGATAATTTACAATTAATAAAATTGCTTTCTTCGCATGCTTAGTGACATTTTTAAATCTGGCTCTAGATACTCACTAAGCACGAGACCGCTTAAACACATTAATTTGTTTCTGTGCATTATTATGATTTTCAGCATTTGGTAATGATGTGTTGAGTATAATTTGTGTATTAGTACATTTATTTACTGTCTAGCCGTCATGTTTTGACGGGTATCAACTAGTATTTATTAATTCCTTAAGGCGACAATGGACCTTCAGATTGACAAAAATATGTCCCTAAAACGATTTTTTTTTCTTTCAGAAAATTATTCTGCAACTCATCAGCTTTAAATTAAAAAAAAAGTATGTTGATCCGATCATTATTAACTGAGTTATAAATATTTTTTTCAAACGTAAACAATGGAAATGTTAGTCAAATTAAAACTTTAAATACCATTTTCTCAAAACAAGTTTTCATGTCGTTTCGATAAGTTCAAGATGTTCCATGCGTCATAATTTTTCTTGAATTTTCATAAAATTCCATAAAATGATTATTTATATATGTTAGAATAAAACTTGATAGTCAATTCATTCTACTATTTTAAAACAACTTAAAATTTTTACAATAAAAAAAAATTTTGAGAAAATTTTGCATAAAATGACCTATTTTTATCGATTTCTTTTCTAGTTTTCATAAATATGACTGTAAATCAAATATTGCTACTAACTTTTATTATAACTATATGAAGCTAGCTTAAGAGAGAAAATTAGATATCTGAGACAAAAATTAATGTACATGGAGCATTTCTAAATAGAGTAATTAACAAACTGATTTTAACTAATATCTTAATTAATTACATTCTGATTTTTTTTAAATTTATAATTTCCATCTCTAAACATCACTGTATAAGTATACAAAACTTCATAGCAATTGGTTAGTAAATAATAAAAAAGTTTTTCATGGTCCATTGTCGCCTTAAACATTCTTTTTGTTGAAAGAAATAAATTTCCATAATTGAGTTAGCAGTTTCGACTTATAATGTATACGGAACTTTCTCTTTTTAGTCATGCAATTTCAGGTAATTTCTTAACTTGCAATTTCAGGTAACCTAAAATATTTGACATGTCCAGAAATTTGGTCTTCACACGTAGCTGAAATCATCTTTACGACAAAAGCAAAATGTTACACATTGACATCCAGTCTGGAATGTTTGTGAACTGTCTTTTCAAATTTATATTACTAAAATTCAAACTAATTTTCAATATTTTTTTAACTTTATTTTTAACTTCACGCTTCGGGAGTATTTAGTTTCAGCGTCCTTTCCTACTGTAAAAGTCATACGTGGTGTCGCTGCTATGAAGCCCGTTCCGAAAGGTTAACCAACCTGCTTCTGAAAATGAACGACTGTTTTTAAAATGAAGCAGCAGCAGATTTGTTTTCTTTATACTGTTTTTGTTTCCTAACAGAGGATCATTTAGTTCCAGGAGTTTCCCCGTCAGGATGGTGAACGAAATAGAATTTGTCATAGGGTACTGTCGTAGGGTGTGCGCGAGAATAATAAGAAAATAAGCGCCCTGAAAAATAATGTATAACAACATATTTATTCTGGGAGAAAGATTTATGTGTAATACCTTTTTATACACAGGGTGTCCGGGCTAAAAGTATCCAAAAGTTATGACTTATTTTTTTTTTTTTACGGAACTACCAATTAGAATTTTAAAAAATATATTTAAATATAAAGAACATCTCTCCAAGTTTTAATATCAATCATAGATTTCGATCATAGTATCATAGATTTCGATGTGTGCACCTTTGGTAGCGCGACTAACGCCTAAATGGTAATCGAGTTCTCTTCAAGTGTTCCGTACAATATCAGGAGTCATTAGACTTTGTTGCTTGGGAATTCATTAAACCTGTTGTGTAAAAACAAAAAAAATTGAAACTGTGGATGAGTTTCAGAAGCGTATCAATCAAACAATTCGTGTAATAACTCCTGATATGCTACGAAACACTTGGAGAGAACTGGATTACCATTTAGACGTTTGTCGTGCTACAAAATGTGCACACATCGAAATCTATGATACTATGATCGAAATCTATGATTGATATTAAAACTTGGTGAGATGTGCTTTCAATTTAAATAATTTTTAAAAAAATTCTAATGGGTAGTTTCGTAAAAATAAACCATAACTTTTGGATACCCTGTATAATATTCCTAAGTGCTGTTTAAGAAATATTTCGAGGAACGAAAACATTTTAAATCGGATTTAAGGCAAATTTTTATAGCATCTTCCACATTGAGTATTGATATTTACCTGCATGCCTCAGAAATTTAAAAATATCCCACGTTTGTTTTTTTACGTTAAACAACAGATTTAGAAATCTTCTCGACATATCTTAAGCTTTCTGCGCATGCGTCTACGACGTTGATATAACCACCTCAGACGTGCTGCACCTCTCCTCTGCTCAAAACTTTTATGACAACACGACTGCAGTTCTGTGTATTTCCTTTTAAAAGATTTTAGCCTCATGCTAAGATATGTAATGAATCATTTGACTTATGCTATGAAACGCAGGAAACATTGAATTTTTAAGGCACTTCGAGTAATTTTGCTTTTGAAACTTCTCGTAAGTATTTACAGTTGTCTACAATAAAGACTGCAATACCTTTCTTTATTGATATAGCTCTAAAATTACTTTGTACCCATTTCTAATTATTTATGACGTATTTAGCATACCTATAGTTTAACTTCGAGGATTTGCTATACATCAGAGTCTTGTTTTGCAATAGATTTTAATTTATTATTTTTTTAAAGTTTGATTTTGTGAAATTGTTACAGGGCGTTTTGATAAATAGATCGATTTTGAGAACTTAAAAAATTGTATAGTATATAAAAAAATTAAACTTTTATTTAACAAATTTATGGATGACATATTTTATATTTATTTATCGAAATTCATCTATATATATAAAACAGTTCTGTAAGTGACTGACTGACTGACTGACTGACATATAATGCACAGACCAAACCGCTGGACCTAAAGGGCTGAAATTTTGCATGGTGATTGATTCTACTTATAGTGGAGGGGTGCACTTATAGAGGAGGGTAAAATAATGTTTATTATTTTACCCCTCCTGAGGGTTATAAAATATATACCACAAGAAAGATCATAAAAATTCCTTTGAAATGAAATTTTTTTCGAATCTTACCTCCATTTTCTGGTTTTTGGTGAATTTTTAAAGATTAATTTTTAGAATTTAATTTATTAAATGCTGATCACGTGGTTTCTTTTCATTTGTGATACTTTAAACTAATTTTGCGTCACGTGCATAACAACGAAATAGACAAAATAAATTTCTTGCTAATGCGGCAGACGATTGGACATTATACAAAAAAATATTAAAATACAGTAAAGGATATGTTCCTCAAACTGTAGTATATTAACTGGACTATATTCTTTAGTATGTTCTATTAGATTTAATTAGAATATTTTCTTCTACATTATTTTGTCTACAAAAATACCAGTTACAATTTTTTCATAAATATATTTCTTCGTTTTTTTACATCAATTACATACATTGATCGTTGTATTTATTATATATATATTTATATTGGCATTAATTGCATACATTGACCATTGTATTTAATTTGAATGTACTCCGTAGCGAAGTACGGGTTTTCAGCTATATTTACAGACATTTCAAATGGATATTTTTTTCAACAAATGGTAAAAAATGTGTATTCTTCTTTTTTTGTAAATTTATAAGGAAAAGAGCTAAACGTTAAAAACAATGATGATTTAGAACAGCGTTTCTTAAACTGTTGGGGTCGCAAAGCGAAATTTCGGGGTCACAAGAATTTAATTTTATACAGGAATTTAATTCTTGTCACCCTCCGCGAATATCCAAGACTTATATTTTATTTTATTTTCTACTATTTTCATATATACAATTGTTTTTCATACGTATATTGTTTACCAAAGAAAAAAATTGTGTATGGGAAAATATTTATCTTAATATCCTTATTTTCTAGGGTCTCGAAAAAAATCTGGATGACAGAAATGTGTCACGAATGATAAAAGCTTAATAAGCGCTGATTTAGAGCGTACGACCTTGAGGAAGAAACAGTGGCGCACCCAGGATTTTTCCTTGGGGGGGGAGGGGTGGGGCGAGATGAACGGATACAATATTTATAATCATGGGGGAGCCGAGATGAACGGATAAAAATATTTATAATGCTAAATCAATATTCATAATGCAATTCCTATTCCTTTGGGGGGCAGGGACCCTTGCCCCCCCCTGGATGCGCCACTGGGAAGAAATATATTATAATCCTCATAAAATTCCTGTTTACGAACATTGCGGTCTGATCTCGCATCTGCTAGTACGGTGCAGAATCTGGAACATTACTTAACGACGAAATGGCGTCAGTCGTGTACCCTTTCTCAGAGCTTTCAAGTCCCTCGAATCCGTGGGTATAAAAGCTTTTGCTTTTAGTACCCATAGGTGCAGCTGCTGAACAACAAACAACACAACACATCATAACACAACACAACACACTCCAAAGCATGTGCGGTTTCATGCCTCACATGTTTGCTTCCTGCTTCTGGTCTACAATTGAATTAAAAGCGTCCATTAAAGAGGAATTTCGAAGTTATCAGAATGTTGAGTTTGCATCGGATCATTCCAAACCAATTCCAACCATTTCCAAAGCATGTGCGGTTTAGTGCCTCGCATGTTTGCTCTCTGCTTCTGGTCTACAGTTGAACGAAAAGCGTCCATTATAGAGGAATTTTCAAGTTAGCTGAATGTTGACTTTGCATCGATATTTCGCAAGGCCAGGTGACCAAAAACTTTGAATAACGTAGAAAAAAAGGAATTCAGCTGTTATTCTAAAAAAAAATCCGGAAAAAATATTTATTCGAGCCATTACCCAAAAAGTAAACGAGAGAGTAAACTAGATCAGGAGGGGTCGTGAAAAAATTGAAGGGATCGCGAATAGTTTGATGTAAATTTATATAATACTGAATTACTTCTTTTAATAACATGCTTTAAACTTTCTATAATTACATTAACATTTTTGTTTATCTATATATATAAAACAGTTCCGTAACTGACTGACTGATTGACATATAACGCACAGACCAAACCGCTGGACCTAAAAGGCTGAAATTTTGCATGGCGATTCTTCTTATAGTGTGTGGGTGCACTAAGAGAGATTTTTGAAAAATTCTTCTTAGATTTTTTAAAATTAAATTAAGCTGTTTTTGTAACTTGTTTTAAGTTTGTATTTAAAATAATAATTTGAGGGTTATAACATTTATATCACGAGAAAGATCATAAAAATTCCTTTAAAATGAAATCTTTTTCGAATCTTTACCTACATTTTCTGATTTTTGGTGAATTTTTAAAGATTAAATTTTAGAATTTAATTTATTAAATGCTGATCACGTGGTTTCTTTTCTTTTTGTGATACTTTAAACTAGTTTTGCGTCACGTGCATAACAACGAAATAAATTGACAAACATTTTTTTTTCTTTCTAATACGGCAGACAGTTGGACATTATCTAAAAAAATATTAAAATACAGTAAAAGAAATGTTTCTCAAACTGTCTATATTAACTGTACTACATTCTTTAGAATGTTCTATTAGTTTTAATTTGAATATTTTCTTCTACATTATTTTGTCTATAAAATATACGTTACGATTTTTTTATAAATATATATATTTTTTGGCATTACTTGCATACATTGACCATTGTATTTATTATGAATATATATTATTTTTGGGGGGCATTAATTGCATACATTGATCGTTGTATTTAATTTGAATGTACTCCGTAGCGAAGTGCGGGTTTTCAGCTAGTCCTTCATATTGCGAGATATGATCGGATAGTCAATATTTAGAAACCTCGCATAGAACGTATATTCTAATTTCTTTGAGAAAAAAAAAATCAAGGTAAAGTTCTAACCTATGCCAGCGATAATTTATTCCAGCGTCAATGGGATGTTAACACAGCCATAACAACGCAACAAAGCCTGTGACATAAGCCTGTGATCGTTGTATTTAATTTGAATGTACTCCGTAGCGAAGAACGGGTATTCAGCTACTCTCTACATATAAAAAAGACCGACACTTCTCACCTTTATGACTGCGCATGCGTCCCAACTTAGCTGATCTCACGTTTAGTTTGTGAGTGGTTGTGATTTGTAATAGCTGGCAACTTTTCGCCATTTTTCTATCACCAATAAATTCTTCTTATCTATATATATAAAACGCGTAGGTATGCGGCACAAAAATCGACGATATTTCTACACTCCGAATGGCAACGGCTACAACTACCGGATGTAAACATTAGCGGCCGTGCACGCGTGTGTGTAGTGGCTCGACGATAGCACGTAACTTGGTACAATTTAATTGCTGTATTTTACTCGTGAATAGTTTTTAATTTATTCACGAAATAATTTTAATTTATTCATTTGATATGATTAAGTGGAGATCTCTGAATTTCGAACAATAGTACATACAATAGTACATACAGAGAGTGATGTAATCTATACTATATTTTAGTACTTGCTGAAATTTTACTCCTTTTTATAAGTGAAGAAATTTTCCCAACAATTTATTATTTGATTTAATGATAAAGTGTATATATCTTCATTTTGAAAAATAGTACATACAGAGAGGGATGTAATTTTTAAAATCATTGGTGTTGGGTTTCTCAGTCTTTAACTCTGTTCCGAAGTAATGGAAATTCACATTTTTTAATCACGATGTTTTAGAATCAGCCTTATAGTGAATTTAGCAATGATTTTAAATTGTTTGGCTAAACTCCCACTAACCCTTAACAACGTAAATTTATGATGACAGGTAATGGTAACATTCTTTACATATGTTACTTTCAGTTGAATTGTTTTTCAAAAGAAAATATATAACTAAAAGCGACCATGTTGGTCGCGCAGCGGCTAGTTACCATAAGAACCCCGTATTTGGCGACCTATTTCTAGTGTTCCGCATTTGAAGGTTGGTTCCCTACGTATTTTTAAAATTGTTTGACGAAATACATCGAAGATTAAAATGATACTTTAAAGTCTCGTTAAATCATTTTAGCAATTACTACTATTGTTGTTATTATATTTTTGAGTAGTTGATTCATCATTCGTGGGATAAATGATACGCGGAATATGAACGTTACCAAAAAAGGGTGCAACATGGTATTAGAGCCTGTTCACACAGAATCAATCAGCGTCAGCGTAAAAGATTCAGTTGGTGCTGATTGGTTAAATGGGTCAATGATTGGTAAATGATTGGTTAAAAATTTTTACGCTTGCGGATTCTATGTGAAGATGCCCTTACTCTTATTTTGTTCCTTCATTTACGCGGGTTTTTAGCTGGTAGAAAATAATGACCAATTATCCTAGATTGACGCAGGTGTCATAGACAAGGCGCGAAGTTCCGTCACCCTTCGTCAATCCAATCACCAATCCAGACACAAAACGAGATCGTTAACTATGCCACGATCAAAAGTCTCACCCCAAACATTGCGTCATGGTTTGAGACGAGTTGTGGCACACTTAACATTCCAGCTCGTATTCTAGATAAGCGAGATATTTTGCCAATGTATAAATAAATTGTCCTGCTGGCAATGATCCCGTATGCACAGTAGGCGAAGCGACATGCAAAATGGCGGATGCCATCCTACCCAACACTTATCCGTTCCAAAATAGCAATCGCTTTTCCAGTTCGGTTTCACTCACTTATTGTCTTTTGAACTGATTCTCCCCTACTTAAATGTCAAATGCAAGACCAAGAAAACTATGCGATTTCTTAAGCGCTTCCACTTGTCACTAAGTGTCTTAATTTGAAAGCCAACTTTTATCTCATAGTTATATAAGATGACTGCTTCGGTTAGCGAGCTTTCTTTTAAAAAGACATATAGGATACAGAGAATATTGTTTTTGAACTGATTCTCCCCTACTTAAATGTCAAATGAAAGACCAAGAAAACTATGTGATTTCTCTAGCACTTACGGTTGTCACTAAATGTTTAATTTGAACTTGAGCTTTTATCTCACAGTTATATAAGATGGGGAGGGGTCATCGTTTAATGAGCTTTCTTTAAATAGGAGCTGTAAAGAATATTTACAATACTGCTTTTGAGCTGATTCTTCCCTACTTAAATGTAAAATGTAACACCAACAAAACTGTGGTTTCTTAAGCGATTCCAGTTGTCACTAAGTACCTAAATTTGAACTCGAGCTCTTCTTTCATAGTTACAAATGATACCACCTTCAGTTAGCGACCTTCCTATATATATATATATATATATATATATATATATATATATATATATTGAGGTGTTTTGGAAGCGTGTTAGATAATAATAATATACAATCAGAAGATTAGAACATCAATTTTTTTTTTATTCGCCGTTCACTTTCGTTCCGTTTCTGCCAAGATTGCTCTTTTTGCTGCCAACGCAACTTACATAAAAAGTAGATCGTTATATTTTATAACGTTGCCACTCGTCAATTGCTCCGACATAAAATATATTTGGTGATATACTACAATATATATATATATATATATATATATATATATATATATATATATATATATATATATATATATATATATATATATATATATATATATTGCATTGGTAGCCTCTCCCACGACTTTGTGTGCCATGTATTTTTTCATCTTCAAACACTCTTAATTTTGTTCTAAAATTCATGATAAAAGACAGTTTTTTTCCAGTGTGGGTTGGATGATTACTTAGTCGGTTACCAGGAAAATTTAGAGAAATTCCGCATTTGGAATTCTTATCTTGTGCCATGCTAAGGTATAAGGGATAATAAGGACTGATAATAAGGGAGAAACCTAAGACCAGGGTTGCTGGGTACGTTGGAGACAAACAGCTTTTAACAAGTATTAAGGTATCACGATAACAGTGGTATGAATCAATAAATTCTCACTTTGTAAGATTATAAACTTAAGGAGCTACTTATCGATGTTAATAATACACGGCAACTCTTCAAATAAGCCCCAAAAGTTCTGAGAAATCCAAAAATTTCTCTGAAAAACCGCAGAAAATAAATTATTCAAAAAATCTAAATGAGAACATATAGAGATTTTAAAAATGATTAATTAAGGCAATAACGACATTTCCTTTCAGTTATTGATTTAGAAAAAGCTTGCTCTATTTACGAGCCATGCTAAAATTATCTCTGATAAAAAATTTATTGTATGTTTAACCTTTCTTTGGATAACCCACCCAACTGGAGTTCAGTGGAGTATAAACCCCAGACTGAAAGGAGGAACCAATCATATCGCGGAGACGTGTACTCCCAAAATTCAAACTCAGAGGCAATTAGGTTAAAAGGTCCAACTAACAGCTGATGCTTTCAAGTAAAAATGAAAGGTGCCAGGATTGAAGGAAAAAAAGTTAAAACCGTATTCTTCTATTTACTAACCAAATTTAACTTGACCAAATTTAAGCATTTGAAGATTAAGAAATTTTATTTCTTCTAAATTCATCCCAAGCAAATAAAAATTAAGAGTCAAAACTCTTCTTTTATTACATCATACTCATATTACATTTACCTACATCATAAAAGCAGTACAATTTGCTGTTCTTTGAGTTAACATAGTGCATCTTCAGTTTCCCTCCAGTACGTCACAAATAATTTAAGTAATCACGGAGGGCTGAGGCAATTCGATGGTTTTAATTTTAAATCCGTCTATTGATGTTCGTCAGTTACTGAGTACTTTCTGATAAAGACCCTTACAGAGCGCTTTCTAGCAAATTTTCACTAGTTGACAATGTTTAAAATTTGGCTAAAAACTTTCCTATAACATAGGTAACCCGTGCTTACATTTCATGTGTACAGTGATACTTTTTCATATCATTATAATCTTTACCACTGAGTAAGATTTGGCAAACCCTCATCTTAAGCGTACTCTTGCGGATTACGTTTGCATTTTTCCAAGTCACAGTTTTGGCAAAGCCCTCGCCTTAATCGTCGTCCCCTCACGGTCCTGATTATATTTTTCAAAATCCGAGATTTGGCAAAGATTCGTCTTAAAAATTTAGATTCTTGAGGTCCCCTTACGGTCCTGATTATATTTTTCAAAGTCTCAGTTTTGGCAAAGCCTCGTCTTAATCGCCGTACCCTCACGGTCCTGATTATATTTTTTCAAAATCCGAGATTTGGCAAAGATTCGTCTTAAAAATTTAGATTCTTGAGGTCCCCTTACGGTCCTGATTATATTTTTCAAAGTCTCAGTTTTGGCAAAGCCTCGTCTTAATCGTCGTCCCCTCACGGTCCTGATTATATTTTTCAAAATCCGAGATTTGGCAAAGATTCGTCTTAAAAATTTAGATTCTTGAGGTCCCCTTACGGTCCTGATTATATTTTTCCAAGTCTCAGATTTGGATAAGCCTCTTCTTAATCGTCCACTAATGGTCCTGATTACATTTTTACAAGTCAGAATAGAGTGTTTAGTCTTTGCTATGCTGACCGTGATATTTGGTCGGAAACAGAGAAATATCCCACAGAGGTATTAGGGTACAGTTGCCGGAGATATCACAATTACAACTTTTGGAATACTTGAATCACGTTAACACTATCTCCAAAAATTGGCTGGCACAGTAGCCAATTTTTTGAGACCACGCTGACTTAGTCCGACTGTTTGAACCAGCCGTTCATCAGCGTATAATCCTTATGATACTTTTTAACGTAGGATTACGTTCCTCAATAACGGTCCTTCGGAGAGCAAAAAATTGTCCTGCGTCCCGAGTTATAATTTTAGCAGCGCGCCAAACCCAGTAGCAGTAAACAGTTAAACAGAAAAGTACCAAACGTTAAAAAAAAAGAGGTAAGCTAACGATAAGTAATCCTACGTTATAAACCCGCGATAGTTTCGTTAGAGAAGACTACATGAAATATTTTTTATGACATCTAGAATGTTAAGTTAGCGTGAAATTGGTATTCTGGGCAAACTACTATTCAATTAGTTAAATATTTCGGCACCAAAAACACTACCTGTCGCCTTCTGAATTATGTCTTTGGCAATGTGTGTAAGTCACACAGAAACACATAGGTTAATCCATCTTTTCAATAAGTTGCTTGGTAAAAAAATGTTCAGGTAGTCTCTTCTAACGAAACTACCGCGGGTTATTACCGTAGGATTACTTATCGTTGCTTACCTCATTTGTATGCATACATGTATGTATGTGTTATGTATACATGTATCGATATATATGTACGTATATATATATATACATATATGTATGTAAATATTTTGATGCAATTTGGTACTTTTCTGTTTAACTGTTTACTGCTTGTCCAAGCGATACATACTGGGTTTGTCACGCTGCCAAAATTAAAACTCGGGAGGTACGGGAGGACCGTTATGGAGGACCGTTATGGAGGAACGTAATCCTACGTTAAAAATTGCGGTCTCATGAGATATCAAAAGAAGCGAAAGACAAAACGTTGTGATCCGGAATTTTATCTCAAGCATCTAAATTTAAAATATGGTAAAAAAAAAAGTTGTTTATTAAGATCATACAGTTAGAAACATACAATACACTAGCTGAAAACCCGCACTTCGCTATGGAGTACATTCAAATTAAATACAACGGTCCATGTATGAAATTAATGCCAAATATATATATATATATATATATATATATTTATTTATTTATTTATTTATTTATTTATAATAAATACGACGATCAAGGTATACAATTGATGTAAAAAAAAAACAAAAAAATATATTTATAAAAAAAATCGTAAGGCATATTTTTATAGACAAAATAATGTAGAAGTAATATTCAAATTAAATGTAACAGGACATACTAAAGAATATAGTACAGTTAATATAGTACAGTTTGAGGAACATAATATCTTTTATTGTATTTTAATATTATTTTGGATAATGTCCAATTGTCTGCTGCATTAGCAAGAAAAAAAAAATATTTTTTTTATCTATTTAGTTGTTATGCACGTGATGATAAATTTATTTAAACTATCAGAAAAAGAAATCACGTGA
This sequence comes from Dolomedes plantarius, assembly GCA_907164885.2. Lineage (NCBI taxonomy): Eukaryota > Metazoa > Arthropoda > Arachnida > Araneae > Dolomedidae > Dolomedes > Dolomedes plantarius. The sequence goes on from OU015490.1 coordinate 66,723,684, forward strand.
TCAGCATTTAATAAATTAAATTCTAAAAATTAATCTTTAAAAATTCACCAAAATTCAGAAAATAGAGGTAAAGATTCGAAAAAGATGTCATTTTAAAGGAATTTTTATGATCTTTTTCGTGATATAAATTTTATAACCCTCAAATTATTATTTTAAATGGAAACTTTAAAGAATGTTACAAAAACAGCTTAAAAATTTAATTTAAAAAAATCTAAGAATTTTTCAAAAATCTTTCTTAGTGCACCCCTACACTATAAGAAGAATCGCCATGCAAAATTTCAGCCCTTTTGGTCCAGTCGTTTGGTCTGTGAGTTGGATGTCAGTCAGTGAGTCAGTCAGTTACGGAACTGCTTTATATATATAGATAGTTTGATGCATCCTAGTAGTTAATTACCTAGTTGGAAATTACCTAATGAAGTGATTTCTATGTTAGAAATAGACCTTCCAGTGTTATAATAGGGGGAAAAGCCACAGGCAAGAAAACGAGAGAGGTGAAGGAATGTTCAGGGTCGTCGTTTTCCACTGCATCCAGACGAGAGATATTTTGAGACTCTTGGTTGTCTGGAAGGGAAGAATGAGAAACGACCCCAGCTGGTCATCAAATCTAGAAGCCGTTTGTTCTCGGAAAAGACACCTCAGTAGAGGAATATTCCCTGGCTGAATGGAGGTTTCTCCGCTGGCTTTGAAAAGACAGACAAACATGTTTCAAACACGAGGAGGAAATGCTCCCATTCTGTAATTCTCTAATTCTCGCAGAGCGATAATAGAACTATAAATAAGTTACATGTTTCAACTTACCAAATGACAATTTTTATTTATATAATATATTGCATTTATATTATATATTCAATCGATTAAAGTCATCCGTTTAGCCGAGTATCAATATATTGACCTGAAAAAGTGAATAACGTTCCCATCCTGGACCCGGGGAAAGTTAGTGATTAACGCATCGGAATTCAACACTCAGGTTTGTTCGGTTCGAAACCCGAAAAACGCCCCTGAATGCCCTCGTGTCTAAGCCGCAATGGCGGCTCCAGGAGGGGGGGGGGGGAGCAGGAAGGGCTATTGCCTCCCCCCCCCCAAAAAAAGCCAGGCGTATTTTTTTTTTTTTCATAGCCTAAAATTATATAATCGTAGACCTAATACTAATTGAGTTTAAATTTGAAATGAGACGATGTTTATTTCTTATATATATATATATATATATATATATATATATACACTGCTGGCCACTGTAAATGCAACACCCTGAAGGAAACATGCAAATAACATGAAATTTACAACATGCATTAGCAAAGGTTAGATATGCAAATGATTAGAATTTCAGCGCAGACGCACATCACGCGCGCCTGTGGCGACACTTCAAAGTGCTATTTAAGGCTTGGAGATTTCGACGATTTCAAGTTCGGCAATTGTGTTTTTCTTGTGGTTTTTTCAAAAAAACGATCAATTATGCCTCGTCGAAAACAACGATCATCTTTTGATCAAGTATCCGAGTTCGACAGAGGAAGGATAGTGGCCTACCGAGATTATGGATTATCTTTCAAGGAAATCGGTAGTCGTGTTGGACGAAACCAAACAACTGTAATGCGGATATGTGATCGGTGGATGCAGGAGGGTACGACGGACCGGCGTGTTCGATCGCATCCACCTCGCTCTCCGGATCTTTCTCCGATAGAAAACATGTTGTCCATGGTTGCTCTACGATTGACCCCGATTCCATCCCCAGCTGCCACAGCAGATCAACTTTGGCAACGTGTGGAAGCTGCTTGGTCTGCTGTACCCCAAGAACTCATCCAAAGTCTCTTTGAATCAATGCCGAGGCATGTGGCAGCGGTGATCTCCAACAATGGCGGCTACTCTGGCTACTGATTTTGGCAGGAACCACACTTCACAGTATTTGGCAGGAACCACACTTCACAGAAGTCTATAAATTTAATCATTTGATACTTGGTCAACATGTTATCTACAAAATAAATTTTGTTGTGATATCTCTTGTCTTTCTTGGTGTTTTGCAATCTGGGTGGCCAGCAGTGTATATATATAACCCTAAGAGCCGACGTTGCCCCCCCCCCCCCCGCCAAAAAAAAACAACTTTGGACTGGAACCTCCCTTGCTAAGCCGGGTATGTGCACGTTAAATTTGTGGGCCGGAAAGTCTCTATGAGGCTTATGGGGGTGAGAAAAGGATACGAATCCACTGGATGTCGCCCCTGTGGTTCTCGGTCAAAATTGGGGTGGCAACGGGCAAAAAGTCAACTTCTGGATGGTGTCTAATAGCCGTAAGTCCAACAGAAGCCACATCTCTTTGTCCTGCAGTATTCAGTGTCCCTGGTTAGGATTTTATCCGGCCAGGGAGCATTAGTAATGAAAACAACTATAATGTTCTGATCCTAGACTAAAATCGTGGGCTTTTCTTGTTTATATGTACAAGATACACGCGATGACTGTACATGTAAACAAGCCGCCTGTTAACTAACGCCCTAAACTAAAGAAATTCTTTCAAAGATATCGCAAAGTCAATCTGCTCATAATGACTACTCGCCTCATTTTTTTTTCTTTCGTAATGGCGGAGATGACTCTTGCATTTTCTTTTGAAACAATCCAGGTGGCACCGATCCAAGATCCACCAAAGAATCAATTTTCTTTTATGACACAGAATTCCCTTTTTTTTCCTCTCCGCTGGGATCGGTATAGAGATTAAGAGTTTATGATACACATTGAGTTCTATAGCGAATATTCCTTATCTATACAGTCAACAAATGACACACGTTAACTTTGTCGGCCTAGTAATTGTTTGCTTATTTGTGAAAAATCTCCATCACCAAGAGGGTAGAATAAACACTTATTATTCCTTTGTGGAAGAAACTGTCCTTTATTTTATTTTCTCGGCAATCTTTTCTTAACTCTTTCTTTCTTTTATATGCTATTTAGATAGCATGTATCAAAATTTGATTTAACGCTTAAATGTTAAAGATTATGAAAACACACGGTGGTGAAACTATGTGTACAGTGCCAAATATTCGAAGGCTCCGATCTCGTACAGTTTTAATAATTTATTTCTATTAAATACTTTATACCAGTAGACAGCACTTCTATGTAGGCTTTTGAAATCTAATCTATATATTTAAGTTGCTAAGCCGACTTTTTGGGCAGTCCGTGAGAGAAAACTACTGCATCAATTTACTTCATTCTGGTCTTTTAACGAAAGATTGTAATCTGTAGATTTGTCGATTTGTCAAATTTGGCTTTTGTAACCACAATTTCTATTAATTAGCGATAATTTACAGTTAAAAATTGATTTCTGCGCATGCTCAGTGGCATGTTTAAATCTGGCTTTTTCACTGTTTTTCCGCATGCTCAGTGACATGTTTTATTATAAACACGTTTATTCCGAGCAGTCTCTCTAGATCTCTCTCTGCTATTTTTATTTTATGATAATTATGTTTGTGAAATAAAATACTAAACCTGATGGAAACTGTTTATTTCGGGCTGTTTAATTAGCGATAATTTGCAATTTAAAAATATGCTTTCTGCGCATGCTCAGCGATATTTTTAAATCTGCCTTTAGATACTCACTAAGCACGAGGCCGCTTAAACATTAATTTGCTTCTGCGCATTATTATGATTTTCAACATTTGGCAATGATGTGTTGAGTATAATTTGTGCATTAGTGCATTTATTTACTATCTAGCCGTCATGTTTTGACGGGTACCAACTAGTGTGAGGATTAAATCTAGGCTTTGCTAAGTAATGAATGGCACAGGTGTACACTACAAAATGTATTTCTAAGATAACACGTGTTAAAAACAAATTACAATGACTTTTGTAGCTCATACGGTTTCTGTGATTTACTTAAATAAATAAAGCAATAATCTAATATTTACAAGCAAATTCATTCGTAGGGTGCCTTATCCTCATTAGCCCGTGCCAAGTCCGTGTTTGTTTGTTTGTTTGTTTGTTGTCGTGTCATGTCTGCTGATGCACTATCCGCAGAAGAGAGGGTGCCATTGCCTCAAGAGAGGTTGGACTTCTATGCTTCACACTCCAGTGTACATATATGAATTCAAGGAAATAGAAACATAAATCACACAATCACAGAAGAATTTTTATTAACAAACGATGACACCGGCGATGGACGACGGGTGATTTATAGAAACATAAATCACACAATCACAGAAGAATTTTTATTAACAAACGATGGCACCGGTGATGGATGATTTGTGATTTATAGAAACATAAATCACACAATCACAGAAGAATTTTTATTAACAAACGATGACACCGGCGATGGACGACGGGTGATTTATAGAAACATAAATCACACAATCACAGAAGAATTTTTATTAACAAACGATGACACTGGTGATGGACGATGTATGATTTATATAAACATAAATCACACAATCACAGAAGACTTTTTATAAACAAATGATGACACCGGCGATGGACGATGGGTTGCAGCTCCCCTTTCTCCTTTTGCAGGAAGACTGAAGAGTTCCCCAGAATTCAACCAAATCTTATGCGGGAATCGAATTCGCGCCCTCGGCGTGGCAGGCTGATGCCTTAACCGCTTAGTCACTGGGCGACTTAAGTCCCTGTCTAGGCAGGATATGGGCACGATAAATCCGTAGACCCTCTATGAGGTCAGAGAGGTTGGGAGAGGGTACGATCCCACCAAATGTCACCCCAAAAATGGGGTTGCTCGATCAAAATTGAGAGGTCACCTGGCTAAATCGGACTCCTACCCTTGTGGTGTCATTATAAAACCGGAGACGCATCCCTCTGCCCGTTAGTCTATATGGACCTGGTCTGGAATCGATTCTGGCCAAGGGGCATTAGAAACAACAACAGCACTATTAAGTAAGTAGTCTAAAATTAGAGGTACTCACAATCCTAAATATGCATTATCACTCCTCAATGTATTATCACTTTTGCACTGTTCGCTGAACTAACATCAGCTGAACTAACATCGCTGAACTAACTCAAAAGCTAAGAATCTGGTTTAACAACATTGATGACAATATTGCATTTATTGCATGGATTACCCATTCGAGCTCTAGCTTAAAGCAATTCACCTGTCTACTTCATCAACCCAAGTCTACTTCATCAACCCAAATCTACTTCATCAACCCAAATCTATCACCACGTCTCGGGTGGCTTGGTCCACTGTCTTCCCCAAGTCTATTTCAGCTTGATGCAATAATGCTGTAGGTCAGTGCTAAATTTATTGATACAGTGCTAAATTTATTGATAGACTTTCATCTACTTTTTATTGAATAAAAAAATAGCATTTCTAGACACTCTATAACATTCCTGGGCTAGTAAGTGCAGTTCTGATGTCCTACATCCCTGACTGCTTTTAAGACTGCCTTGTACCCTATTGGATTCGGTCACCTCAATTTCATACTATGGAGAAAATCTGTCTATTATTGACAACCACATAAATGCTGATAATCCAATAATTACAAGATAAAAAGAACTTTTTGTATACCATGTTTTTAAATTTTCTGTTGAATTACACAAACTTGACAATTCTATGTATTAATAAATACTTTTTAAAATTTTTTGATGAATTATCCCAGCAACTTGAAAGAAAATGAAGTTAATTGGAAGTTAACTTGCGTTTAACTTTTCGTTCCCGTCCCGGCCGATAGATGGCTGCACCAGTCTACAAAACATGATTAACTGAAAATAACTGAAAATGAATTTAATTCTGCTTAAAGATGGCTAAAGGTATTAAAAAATGCATTGCCATCGTGTTCTGAGCTATTCTAAAAATTTCAAATGTCTAGCTAGTCGGGAAGTTAGTTAAAAATCGATTGCAAGATTTGTAAGGGACAAACACACACACAAACAAACAAGAAAGCAAGTAAATAAAAACATGGTAATAAAAATAGTGTTTTCAGATAGCCTGAACTTTACTGCATCTTGCAAAAGAATTCATTTTATAAATTTCGTCCACCAAAGGAATTCAGGAGCATTTAAAACACACTATACCAGATTTATCCCACGAATAATTTAAATTTTGAAATATTATATGTATTATTTTGAAAACGAAAAATTCCCCAAGGTCTAAAATTTGTCTATTCCGGAGTAAAAAATTTGTAAAAAATCTTTGAATACAAGTCGGCAATCCTTGAACACATTTTCTACATAGGCTAACATTGAGGTGAGCGAATTCAATTGGGTAATCCACAGCACCCTTAATACATCCCCTTCGAACATGATCCAGGTAATCAAAAATCACTTACGGTACTAGATACTGCCTTTTTTTAAATGTTAATGTTGAATTATATTTTGGTTCTCTAATGCTATTTAGTAAATTATTTATTATATATTAAAATTCACAACAGCCCGAAAACCCTTTGTACATTTACCCCAAAATGCCCCCCAAAAAATATATATATATATTTATAATAAATGCGACGATCAATATATACAATTGATGTAATATATATATATATATATATATATATTTATAAAAAAATCGTAAGGGATATTTTATTTTGTATAATATCCAATCGTCTGCTGCATTAGAAAGAAAAAAAATATTTTTTTGTCTATTTAGTTGTTATGCACGTGACGATAAATTTATTTAAAGTACCAGAAAAAGAAATCACGTGATCGGCATTTAATAAATTAAATTCTAAAAATTAATCTTAAAAAATTCACCAAAAATCAGAAAATCGAGGTAAAGGTTCGAAAAAGATTTCATTTTAAAGGAACTTTTAGGATCTTTCTCGTGATATAAATTTTTTAACCCTGAAATTATTATTTTAAATGCAAACTTAAAAAAAGTTAAAAAAACAGATTAAAAATTTAATTTAAAAAAATCTAAGAAGAATTTTTCAAAAATCTTTCTTAGTGCACGCCTACACCATAAGAAGAATCGCCATGCAAAATTTCAGTCCTTTAGGTCCAGCGGTTTGGTCTGTGCGTTGTATGTCAGTGAGTCAGTTACGGAACTGTTTTATATATATATATAGATGACTATTTAATAGAGAATGTTATATTTACCTTTTTATTGTTTTTTGCTCAGTATTAGCTTTATTCATCCTCAGAATAAGGATTTCTTCTAAATCTTGCAAAACCGTTTATCAACTTTTTTGGCAGAAAAACTTCAACTGCAGACATTAACAAATAACTCCCAATTATAATTCCAACAACACTAAGCAGTTACGGAATTAAGTTAAAGAGATGATATGATGACAATGTAACCAATATTCCCTGCCTCAAAACACAAATTTCCCATCTGTTAACAATTGTCTCGAATTTAAAATTACCCCTCTTGACTCGGAATGCTTCAATTATCGTTCTTCGTTATTATGCATTAATTACCATTTCCATTATCTATCTCCCTCGTAATTATCATCATCCATTATATTTATTTTACAGCAACTGAAAACATTAAATATTCAAAATTAATTATGAGTAAATACATAAAAACATGTATATTAAACCTTTAAATATTTAATTTGAAGTACTTAAAAGTATAAGAAAATTGCGTATCAGACACTATTTATATATAAATTGCAGTCTGGAAATATGATAATTACATGTATTTAATGTGACTTATAGTAATACTTTTGTCACTTTGTGTGGTGGATTTGTCAGTGTCATTACAATGTGACACTTACGTTTCCTTTGCTATTAAGGTTTGAGTCATATTATTTTATTACGTGTTATTTAATGGACTGAGGAATTTGCTTTCAGCATGCATAAGAATAAGAAAAAGGCCTGTTCCATTAGCGTTAGTAATGGAATCTATATAATTCAAAAAAGAAAAAAAAAAAAAAATATATATATATATATATATATATATATATATATATATATATATATTTATATGTATATATATACATAAATATGTATATTATATATATACATATCTATATATATATATATCTATATAATATGTAAATTATAACTAAGTTATAAATCTCTACAAAAGGAGAAAAGTCGAACCTTCATTTATTAATTTGTCTTTATTAAGTAGTTTGAACCTTTGTGCATATAAATTATAACCAAGCTATAAATCTCTACAAAAAGAGAAAATCTAACTTTCATTTATTAATCTGTCTTTATTAATTTGTTTGAACCTTTGTGCACATAAATTATAACTAAGCTATAAATCTCTACACAAAGAGAAAATTTAGCGTTCATTTATTAATCTGTCTTTATTAAGTAGTTTGAGCCTTTGTGCACATAAATTATATCTAAGCTATAAATCTCTACTAAAACAGAAAAATCTAACATTCCTTTATTAATTTGTCTTTATTAAGTAGTTTGAACCTTTGTGCACATAAATTATATCTAGGTTATAGATCTTTACAAAAAGAGAAAAATCTGACACTCATTCATTTGTTAAGTTGTTCTTATTAAGTAGTTGGAATCTTGGATCGGAGAAACAACAGTACTTCTTCAACAGTGCACTGTGCACTGAATTATTCACACACACGTGTTTGTCGACTTCAGTTTAACGTCTACCCTCCGCATTCGTTCGCGCTTAAAGTCTTTTTGAAGTGTGGTGGCATAGATGAAAAACAATGCAAATGAAAGTGGGTCGATTAAATAATCAGTCTTGTTTCTGGCAGATCAAGAACTAGGATGTGAACTTCACCCCGTTCCGGAAGTCAGTCGGTGTAAATTCGAACAAATCTTACCTGCTTTAAGTCTACCCCTAAAAATAGTTAGCGTGGTTTAAAGGGGATGAATGGGTGGGGGAAAAACTATGAGTTTATTCATCTTTCTCCATAGTCTGAAATATTTCTAAGTTTAGGATTATCATGAAATCGAAGTTATAAAATCGGGGATAGATGACCCTGAAATCCCTATGAAAAATTGATCTGGTTTTACGAATACCTCCAGGTCTGCAAGATTCCCGAGGCTGGAAATCTTCTGTTGCCGTAATGAATACGAAATTGATAATATTAGCTTAAATATTTATAAACAAAATTTAATAGTTACAATAGTTTCAGAACCATAAGACCCTTTTTTACATAAAAAAAAATCGAATTTAAAATTGGGTGCGTCTTATGGTCCGAAGGTAACATTAAAATAAATAAATATTTTATTAAATATATTATATGTATTATATATATATATATATGTGTGTGTGTGTGTGTATATGTGTGTATATATATATACATATATATATATATATATATATATATATATATATATATATATATATATATATATATATATATATATATATATATATATATATATATATATATATATATATATATGTGTGTGTGTGTGTGTATATGTGTGTATATATATATACATATATATATATATATATATATATATATATATATATATATATATATATATATATAGATATATATATATATATATATATATATATACACATATATATATGTATATATATATATATATGTGTGTATTTTATGTATATTATCTATATATATGAAACAGTTGACTGACTAACTGAATGACAGATAAAGCACAGTCCAAACCGCTGGACCTAAAGAGCTGAAATTTTGCATGGCGATTCTTCTTATAGTGTAAGGGTGCACTAAGAAAGATTTTTGAAAAATTCTTCTTAGATTTTTTTAAATTAAATTTTTAAGCTGTTTTTGTAAAAATTTTTAAAGTTTGCATTTAAAATATTAATTCGAGGGTTATAAAATTCATATCACGGGAAAAATCATAAAACTTTCTTTAAAATGAAATCTTTTTCGAATCTTTAGTTTCCTTTTATGATTTTTGGTGAATTTTTAAAGATTAATGTTTAGAATTTAATTTATTAAATGATGATCACGTGGTTTCTTTTCTTTTTGTGATACTTGACGATAAATTAATTTTGCGTCACGTGCATAACAACGAAATAAATTGACAAAAAAAATATTAGACTACGGTAAAAGATAAAATTTAACCACTAGACTAATTGAGATGGAAGTGTTTAAAGAATTTAATTCAAATTAGTATGTTTTATGGATATTAAATTAAACCTATATATAAAACTGCAATTTCCCTTCAAAGTATGCTTCGCCATGGCGATAAATAAGTCTCAAAGCCAAAGTTTAAAATACGCTGGCGTAGATTTAAGAGAAAATTATTTCTCCCACGGTCAGTTTTATGTAGCTTGCTCACGCGTAAGTTCGCGGACGAGCCTGCTAATATTAATTCCACCCAATGAAGAAACAAAAATATTATTTATAAGGAAATCCTCTAAAAAAGCAATTCCATTACCTTTTACATTGTAATTATCATAAAATGTACTTTCGAACGAAGCACGGGTATGCAGCTAGTTTATTATATTAATTATGTGTTTTTATTATTCATATTTTTTTATCTTGATTAAGTAAGAAATTGAAAATATCTTTATATACCTAGCAAAATACAAAATATTCTCTTCTAACCATCCTCCCATAAATTTATGGTCCTTATTGTTTAATACGGCAATTAAACAATATTTAATCAACTATTAAATATTGTTTATTTTCGGGAAAATAAATTTGAAGAATCAACCCGAACTGTAACCCTATACTTTAAACACATCATACTTAATTAACTGGAACCCTAAAAAAGACGAGGGGAAATTCTAAATATTCAGTCAGGTATAGGTTACCCCAGCTAGACTCTTCCAAGCCAAGTCTATTTACACCAATTCTACCACCCACTGAAATCGAATACCCCGCGTAAATTCCTCTCTCGGTAACAGTGAAGTCTGCAAAACACCCATGCGTGTAAACACTTTACTTCGGAGCATTTCCTTTTGTAATTCGGGAATAGACAGAAAATGAAGATATCAGCTTTTTGATTGCAATAAACGATTAACCTCAATGCGCCCCAGCCATAATGGAAAGTGAGTAGAAAGAATATATATTTAAAAAAATAAAATAAAAATATCTATTTCTCTCTCTCTCTCTCTCTCTATATATATATATATATATATATATATATATATATATATATATATAACAGTTCCGTAACTGACTGACTGACTGATTGACTGACTACAACGCACAGACCAAACCGCTGGACATAAAGGGTTGAATGGCGATTATTCTTATAGTGTAGGGGTGCACTGAGAAAGATTTTTGAAAAATTCTTCTTAGATTTTTTTAAATTAAATTTTTAAGCTGTTTTTGTAATATCCTTTAATGTTTGCATTCAAAATAACAATTTGAGGGTTATAAAATATATATAACGAGAAAGATCCTAAAAGTTCCTCTAAAATGAAATCTTTTTCGAATCTTTACTTCCATTTTCTGATTTTTGGTGAATTTTTGAAGATTAATTTTTAGAATTTAATTTATTAAATGCTGATCACGTGGTTTCTTTTCTTTTTGTGACAGTTGAAGATAAATTAATTTTGCGTCACGTGCATAACAGCGAAATATATTGACAAAAAAAAATATTAAAATACGGTAAAAGATAAAATTTAACCACTAGACTTATTGAGATGGAAATTTTTAACGTAGGATTTCGTTCCTCAATAACGGTTCTTCGGAGAGAAAAAAATTGCCCTGCGTCGCGAGTTATAATTTTGGCAGCGCGCCAAACCCAGAAGCAGTAAACAGATAAACAAAAAAGTACCAAAATGAGTAAAAAAAAAGGTAAGCAAACGATAAGTAATCCTATGTTAATAACCCGCGTAGTTTCGTTAGAGGAGACTACCTGAAATATTTTTTTAAGCATTTAATTCAAATTAGTACGTTTCATGGATATTAAACGTACAAACTAATTGTATATAGTGACCGTTGTATTTAATTTGAATATTTTCTTCTACATTATTTTGGTCTATAAAATATCCGTTACGATTTTTTTATAATTATATATATATATATATATATATATATATATATATATATATATATATATATATATATATATACAGAAAAACCTCCTGTATCCTGGCCGTCGTTTATCCAGATCTCCAGATAATCTGGATCAGATTTGTAGACATTATTTTTACGTCATGTTCACATCAGATAATTTTTAACTATGATAGCAAGAACAAGTACGCCAAATATTCGCTTTTTAGTTTGATTCAATGTACAGTTCCTGCATAGAATGTACAATAAATTATGGTAACAAAACGCTTTTTGTTGAGTTTAAAGAAGCTTTGCTACACTTACCCATTCTTTGTTAAGAAATGATGTGAAAAGTTATTTTTATATATTTTAATAACTTGTAAATACTATGTAATTTTGTTACAAAACATAGTTTTTTTTTATCGTAATAAACGGTAAGTCTGCTTAGTTAAAGATTTGGTTTTGCTTACTACCCATATTACCCAGATTATCCTGATTTTCAATTGTCCGGATTGCCTATGGTCCCAGTTAGTCCGGATAAACGAGGTTTTAATGTAAATATATATATATATATATATATATATATATATATATATATATATATATATATATATATATACACTAGCTGAAAACCCGTACTTCGCTACGGAGTACATTTGAATTAAATACAACGGTCAATGTATGCAATTAATGACAAAAAAAAAAGAAAAAATATATATATTTATAAAAAAATCGTAACGGATATTTTTATAGACAAAATTATGTAGAAGAAAATATAGAATTCAAATCTAATAGAACATACTAAACAATATAGTACAGCTTGAGGAGCATTTCTTTTACTGTATTTTAATATTTTTTTGGATAATGTCCAAACGTCTGCCGTATTAGAAAGAAAAAATAATATTTTTTTGTCTATTTATTTCGTTGTTATGCACGTGACGATAAATTAATTTAAAGCACCACAAAAAGAAAAGAAACCACGTGATCAGCATTTTATAAATTAAATTCTAAAAATGAATCTTTAAAAATTCATCAAAAATCAGAAAATGGAGGTAAAGATTCGAAAAAGAAATCAATTTCTAGGAATTTTTAGGATCTTTCTCGTGATACAAATTTTATAACCCTCCGACTATTATTTTAAATGCAATCTTTAAAGAATATTTCAAAAACAGCTTAAAAATTTAATTTAAAAACATCTAATAAGAATTTTTCAAAAATCTTTCTTAGTGCACCCCTACACTATAAGAAAAATATCCATGTAAAATGTCAGTCCTTTAGGTTCAGCGGTTTGGTCTGTGCGCTATATGTCAGTCAGTCAGTCAGTTATGGAGCTGTTATATATATATATATATATATATATATATATATATATATATATATATATATATATATATATATATATATATATATATATATATGCATTATAACTGTATGTTATATATATATATATATATATGTCAGTAAAATTAAGCAAACTATTACAATAATACTGAGTGCGTGAAAAGATTTCATCAAAATATTTATCTTTGAAACAAATTTTTACCATTGCGTTTAAAAAATTGAGTAAGAAAAAGTTATTTATGAGTAAGAAAAGTTAGTCGGAGGGTTAAGTCATCCAATGTAATATAAAACTGAAGTTGTAAAGTTACACCTTTTACACCCGGAGGTCGTTTTATTTAATATTTTTCAGTAAACTAAATTATACTTGAAATTTCAGAGCAAGCAGCCCAAGTCTATGTGGACTTTTTTCTTTGCTAAGTAATATTCAAGTTTATTTCGTTTTCAGCCTTCTTTTTAAAAGTCGTCCTGCCTGGGGCATGCAAAAATTCCCTTGGCTTGTTTTTTTTTTCCATTTGGTTCATGTACTCGAGTGGTCATGTTTATAAAATTTTACGAAGTTGTAAAATTTAATCAGTGATGTATATTTTTCATAAAAAACTTCATGCCGTAGAGCAAATTTTATATTTTATTCCTTTTTTTAATGTCGCATAAAATGAAAAATTTACTGATGAGCTTAGCAGAATTGGAGACCTCACAATTCACGATTGGCAAACAACGTCCAGAGGTATCATTGATTGTTATGCACTACACATATTTTGTATCTCTAATGAGAATTACGTAAGGATTTCCAATTGTGTAATTAATGAAACTAAATCATTACGGGATTTATTGAATGATAATAATATGTTTTAATTAAACAATTAATGTTATTTAAATATAGTTAGAAATTCCACCTTATAAACCCAATCAATACTCACTTGAAATTTTGAAAGCAAAAATTTCAATTTCGACCAATGAATTGGATTAAAATAGGTAATTTCTAAGGTTAGTTCTCTTTCTGTTTCAGTTTACTTCAATTTTCAATTTTATTTTTCAGTTGATACTCCTCAGTTAAATATTATATAAAATAGATTTATGTCGGTATATTTAATCGAAGAAATAAAACCACGTAAACGCAAAAGTTTTAAATTTAATCAGTTTGCGAGCAAGATCTTCCGTGAAAATTAATGAAGCATGTAAATTTTTTCATGGGGCATGTATTTTAATCACATGCCCAAGTGATCTAGCTCATTATAACTTCAGAATTTTACTACTTCAGCCTTGGCATAAAGGAAAGTTTGATAAACAAGTACCACCAGAAAACAGCTGTTCACAGCCTAGTTTAGTTAGGCATTTCCTTATTATGCTTTTAGAAATTGAATAATATAAAATAGATATATTCTATTTGTTTGAGATAAAAATAATTAATCATTCTTGATCGTCCATTAATATCCGAAACAATATTTTTTAAAAATCGCTGATGTATGTTGCTTAAGTTTACGTGGAATTAAATAAAAACTCAAAGAGCAATAAATGTAGAAGTTGCAATGAAGTATTTCTCTACCAACAAACATACTGATACCACCATAAAATTCCTCATTTTAGGAAAATTCATCTCAGAATCATTAAACAAATAAGGGTCACCATAATTTAATATGAAATTATCTCCGTGCCATCGACTAGGAATTTTCAGACTTTTAACTGCATTTAGTATAGTACAAACATACCGACGCACACAATTAATCTCTCATTTAAGGAAAGCCTGTTTGAGAATCAGTAAACAAATAAAAGACACCACAATTAAATACTGAAATTAACTCCGGTCTGTAGGTTAAAATATTATCTTTTATGTAATTCCCATTTGCCAGACGTTTAACTGCATCTTAGTATATAGCACAAAAACACCGACACACTAAAAAAAAAATACTTATTTTAGGAAAGTCCACTGGAGAATCAGTAAACAAATTAAGGTCACCACAATTTAATGCTGAAATTAACTCTGGTCTGTGACCCTGAATATTACTTGTATGTAATTCCCATTTTTCAGACTTTTAACAGCACCTTAGCATACAAAAATATACTGTCGCACACATAAAATTCCTCATTTAAGGAAAGTTTGTTTGAGAATCAGTAAACAAATAAAAGACACCGCAATCGAATGCTGAAATTAACTCTATGCTAGGGACTAAAATATTATCCTGTCTGTAATTGCCATTTTTCAGACGTTTAACTGCATCTTAGCATAACAAAAATATACCGAGGCACACATAAAATTCCTCTTTTAAGAAAATTTGTTTGAGAATCAGTAAACAAATAAAAGACACCACAATCGAATGCTGAAATTAACTCTATGCTAGGGACTAAAATATTATCCTGTATGTAATTCCCATTTTCCAGACGTTTAACAGCATTTTGGTATAGCACACGACTCCTATGACCTGGATAACTTGTACAGGAGTCGTGGACTAAATTCTAATAATAGAATGTACTATGGTCAGAAAAGAAAACGTTTCTCTTTTGTTGTTTTTACACATCGTTATCGGAGCAAAGACCTCGCTCTAAATGTAAGTGCTCTGACCATATATATAAGCTTGTAAGAAAAAAAATAATGCTTTTTGCTCAGAACTTGTAATAGAGTATGAAACGAAACTTACTTGATTGTGGCGAGAAACTGCAGTTATGGCTAATGGATATGGCAGCATGCATTGATAGCCCATTTTCTTCCTGTTTTGAATTATGTTAGTACTAGAATGAACATACCTAAATAACAGAGTTTTATGATATCAGGGATGGTCAACAGGTCGAGTGAAATCGACTAGTCGACCTCAGTAGGTTTTTTGAACAATCACCAAGGCACTATAATTTTTATTTTAAATTTAAATTCTATTATCCCTCTCACATAAGATTCTTAGTGACTTCATTTGTTGGCCTTTAACATTTTAGCTTGTTTCGATTACTTTCAGACAGCTGGAAAATGTGTATAAGTGTCAACTCTAAGTGCGTACTTAACTTGTTACGCTAAGGATTTGATAAGGCTCAAAACATAACTGATTACTCTAATTTTCCTTTAAAACAAGCTTTGATACAGAAAAAGAAAGTATATTTAGCGATTTATTTGTAATATTAAAATTTTATGCTTTGCAATCAAAGGAGACGAAATAAGAATTATCAAGGAAAAAGTATGTTCTGCGATGAGTTACTCGTACTTCATAAAAACATATATTAAAATCTAAATTTTATAATTAGTCTTTTATAATTATTTTATAAATTTTATAATTAGTCTAAAATCCAATGTCCCTCTGATCCTATTGGCTCAAAAAGAAAAATTTTCGGAGCATTACTTCTTTTATTACGAATTTTTGAACTTTGCACGAATTTATGACGCACCCGGTATATACGTATCTATATATATGTACGTATGTATATATGCATATATTTATGTCAAAATTTTGACGCATTTTGTTACTTTTCTGTTTAACTGTTTGCTGCTTGCCCAAGCGATACAGACTGGGTTTGACGCGCTGCCAAAAGTATAACTCGTGATGGTGGACATCTGAAAATTTTCTTTCTGGAGAACCGTTATGGAGGAACGTAATCCTACGATCAAAAATATTAAAAATCCCTGTCATCCTGAGTGAATAAACCCTTTCAGAGTTAGGTACTCTTATATGCGTTTCGAAAAATCACTCAGCACGGGCTTCGAACTTATTTATGTGTTGTCATATACATGCGTCCGATTACAACGATGCTTTTACGCTTAGATATAAAAACAAAACCCGTATTGAGAATGCTGTTTCACTCAGCATTCTCGTGAAATGCTTTATCCCAGCTGCTCATTAGGTTTTTATACACATTTGCTACGCATATGTTGAGAGTTGTTGCATTTTTTATTGCGAGTTTTGAGGTCATCAATGCAGATGCAATCGATAGATTTTCCCCAAAACTTCGAACTTATCTCTGCCCATCATAAGAAATATGGATAGCCCATAGTGCACGTTTAACTTCAAACAGCTCAGCGCTCAATAAGATAATACGAGACAACTTCTTTTCTTCCTTTCACTGGTTTTATCCTTCTAAATACAGAGTTCCCACCTATATCGGTTACACCCCACCCCCTTAACTTCTAAACGGTGACAGCTTAGGCCATAAAGTTGGTGTCTAGGTATAGTAAAAAGGCTATGCGCTACTCGATGAGACAACTTACAACGCCATCTATCGGCAAATTTTGGAATTAGTGTTTTTATCTCAAAAACGGTACAAGATACGGGAAAAAGTCAATTACAAAGTTGTTCAGCATCATCCATTTTGTAAGAAAAGACACTTTGCGCACATCAATACTCAAAACAGAACGTAAAAAATGAACATTTGTTTGGTCGTGATTTTCAACACTATGGCGTCGTTGCACCAATCTGCAGCGAGAAATCCAGTCCAGAGTGCAGATGTGTATAGTGGCTAATGGAGAGCATTTTCAGCAGCATGAATAAAGGATCCTGAAAATAGGGAAGTGTCTCAGTTTCTTTCTTCCACTCTTTATGACATGACAATTTTCGAAATCGTGACCAAACAAATGTTTGTTTTCTACATTCTGTTTTAATTATTAATGTGTGCAAGGTATCTTTTCTCACTAAATAGATGATACTGAACAACTTTGTAATTGACTTTTTCCCCGTATCTTGTACCGTTTTTGGGATTGAAATGCTAATTCCAAAATTTGCCGATAGATGGCGTTGTAAGTTGTCTCATCGAGTAGCGCATAGCCTTTTTACTATACCTAGACACCAACTTTATGGCCCAAGCTGTCACCGTGTAGAAGTTAAGGGGGGGGGGTGTAACGGATATAGGTGGTAACCCTGTATACACGTCAGTATGATCCTATTTACATTACCTAACATAAACCTTACACGGTGCCTTTATTCAACGTCATATCCCAAAAGAAGTCTAATTAACGGCGGGTTTCCTCACCACATCGCCCAGACGCTGTCAAATCCGTATTCTTAAAATCTCACTCATCCCACCTGAAACAGCGGCAGCAGTACGGAAGGGAACGTCTTAATTTAGGAGCACTTTCATCGAGGAGCGATCTCATGTAAAGTTCTTTGTCTTCCCAGAGACGAGTGCGTATTCTAGAAGGGGGAAAAAAAATAAACGCTGTCTTCATCTGATTTAACCTCAGCATTCAGGACTTTAGACATCTGTGTCTTTCAGTCATAAGATTTTTTGTCATTTGTTTGGTGGCAAGTATTGAGGAGCACAAAGTTAGGGAAAGAAAAAAAAAGCGTTTGAGATGAAGACAATTAAAGACTGAGAAATATTTCCTCATTACAACTGGCAGTTTTTGGCTTCGAGAAAAAAAAAAGCTAAGACGCTCTTAACATTGACACCCTTTCAACGTTCTGACTATCAGATAATTTAGCGTTGAATTTTAACGAAGAGGTATTTCTAACTTTTAGTTTTTTGGTTGGAGGATTTTACGCTCTTGTTATTTCTTGGTTTTTAACAATGAAGTAAAACACGGACGGTTGCATCGCAGAGCGATAAAACAGTGTATACGTTACTGAGTGCAACATAGCAGCTCCTGTTATCAATGCTACGAGACAAGATGTCATCCTTTCGTAACATATTAATATGCGCAACATTTCGGGAAAGGAAAGTCAGGGTGAATAAAAATGTATTCTCCAACATTAATTAAGAAGAGAGGAATGTATTATTATCATTATCACTATTACTATTCCTACGATTATTATATATATATATATATATATATATATATATATATATATATATATATATATATATATATACATATATATATATGTACATATATATATATATATATATATATATATATTTTTTTTTTTATATATATATAATATATATATTTATATGTATATATATTTATATGTATATATATATATATATATATATATATATATATATATATATATATATATATATACATATACATATATATATATAAATATATATGTATGTATGTATATGTATATATATATTCTTGGGCCCGTATTCTTTGGATACATGCTATCCCATCCCGCAAGGAAAAGGTCAAGTAAATATTTAGTTGTGAGTCCAAAAATTTTTAACGTCCTTCAAGATGTCTACGGAAGGACCAGATTTTTGTTGTCGCCACAGAAATTCAGCCAGGCACGATCGCAAATGGCTTTTTATATCGCCATTTGGTGTTTTGTACAACTGTACAATCTTCTGTACGACTGTGAAGAGGGCAAGTATGTTTTGTGGTTAGTTAGTTTTCAATTTTTATTCACGCGAGTTTGCCGTTTTCGGGGTTAGGGCCTGTTCACATCTGTAGAATACGTCAGCGTCAGCGTTACTTGTATTGAAAGATATTTAACTAATTACAATCCTCCAAACGATTACCCACGAAATTGTCAAGGTCTGTGATTGGTTCAGAATATGTCAATACGAGTAACTCTAACGCTGACGGATTCTATGTGAACAGGCCCTCATTCAGTTCATTGAGTCTCAGAACTTGATCATGTTCTGCTGCCTGATTCATACTCGCTGATCTCCCATCTTCTTCTAACGTTTCGTGTGTGACAATGCCTCTTCAAAATTTAGCATATCTCTCTCCTATTTTATTCTTTTCAGAGGGTTGCCAAGTTGGCGACTTTTCATTTTCGCCAATGGTGATACTTGTTAGGGCAACCGCCAAATGCGTCCGTCTAACAGAAAATTACCAAATTGTTTTATATAAACCTAAATACTCTAACACATAAGACGAGATGACCAATAAAAAATTAAAACTAATCTTGCCTACTAATTGCAGGAATTAGACCTACGACTCCAAAACCAGTGTCTTAACAACTAGATGAGGGGTCGTCAACCTTTCAATACCTACCGCCGACTTTTGTATCTTTGTTGATGGTATCTTTGTTGAAGTTTCTTTACCGCCCACCGGTGCATATCCGCAGTGACTCAATTTAGCGCAAGTGCGAAGTAAATTTTAGAGGGGATAGTTTGCAAAAAAATGTGTTCTTAAATTTATCTTTTTATTTATACTTTATTTATATATATACATAAATAGCTACGGAGCTAATTCGTTGCTCCCTCGTCCACGAGTATACTTTGAGAAGTGTCCGGTGAATTATTACCTGTAATCCAAGTTTAGGGATGGAATTCAAAAATATATTGCAAAAGCACATTTTAAAAAGTCAAACTCGCGAATGTGTTAGCAGCGTATTCGATATATGGCGGAAGAACAAAATTTGCAACAACGGACAAAAATTCCCACCGCCCACAATGCAAACTAGAATTGCCCCCTAGTGGGCGGTAGGGACCAGATTGACTACCACTGAACTAAACTATCCCGGTGTCCTAAAATATTTCTTTTTTTAATGCATCTCTTTCAAAATATTTCCAAAAATAAGACTTAGCCCGAAAATATTTTATTAGTATTTAGTAAATACTTATTGGTATTTAGTAAATACTTATTGGTATTTAGTAAATACTTGTTGGTATTTAGTAAATACTGACGTATTAAGGCTGCTAGGTAGTAGTCCTATTGGATTTGCTCAGCTCAATATTATTTGTTTTTAAAGTAGGATTACGTTCTTCAATAACGGTCCTCCGGAAAGAAAAAATTCAGAGTCCATCGGAGTTATAATTTTGGCAGCGCGCCAAACCCAGTAGCAGTAAACAGTTAAACAGGAAAGTACCAAAATGTGTCAATAAATAAATAAATAAATAAATAAATAAGAAAAGAAAAGAAAAGAGGTAAGCAATGATAAGTAATCCTACGTTAATAACCCGCGGTAGTGTCGTTAGAAGAGACTACTTGGAATATTTTTTTTGTTTATAATTGTACTCCATGATAGAGGAAAAAAATTAACTCAGGTTTGCTTTTTATTCTTTAAAAGGAACGCAAATATCTTAAAGTTTGAATTAATTGGAGAAAAAATGTTCCATACTGTGTTTTAAACACACGTCATTTCCTTTGGCGAATGAAATTAAAATCAAAAAGGCACTAGAGTTAAAAATTTCTTGCGCTTTTATGCAGTACAATTTTTTTAAAAAAATTTCAATCCAAGCCCCAAGTATCAGGTGAAAATTTTTCTCCGTAGGTTAAAAGTGAGTTGAGCGAATCCAGCAGCCTGAGGGGAGACACAAAATTAATTCTAAATGTTAAAAACGAGTTTCGTAAAATAACATTTTCACTTAAAGTTTTTTAAAAGTTTCTTTTGTTTATTCCACCAATGCAGGTCGTTGGCAGAACATATTTTATTTATTTATTTATTATTTTTTTGACGAGGCGCAATTTTAATGTAGGATTACATTCCTCAATAACGGTCCTTCGGAGAGAAAAAATGTCCTGCGTCGCGAGTTATAATTTTGGCACTTCGCGAAACCCAGTAGCAGTAAACAGTTAAACAGAAATGTACCAAAATGTGTCAAAAAAAAGGAGGTAAGCAAACGATAAGTAAGGGCCTGTTCACATAGGAGTCCGTTGCGTTGCGTTAAGGAAAAGATGACGTTGAGACGAAAATAAACCAATCATATGCCTCCAAACGATTAGCAATGAAATTTTTAACGCTTATTTTTAACGTTAATAACCCGCGGTAGTTTCGTTAGAGGAGACTACCTGAAATATTTTTTTCCCTTTTGTTTCAAGTGACTATTTTAGTGATTTATTTCCTCGCATGAGCTCTAATGTAACGACCGCATGCCAAAATTAGGACCCACAATTTCTCGTCTCCGAAGCGGGCGTCCTAACCGGCAGACCGTCCCGTGATGTAAGAGAATTCATTGTCTGAACGCCATTCCTAAAGACTCTATCTGCCAGAAATAAAACCTAACCCCAAAAGTGTTTTTAGCACCCTCTAGTAAAGAATTGCACAGACGCATAGAGGGAAAAGAATAAAGTAAATTCAAATCAAACAAAATTGAATTTCGTAACTGAACAGTTTTTTTTTTCTGTGGAAAAAATCAGTTGTTTTTTTAAGGGGACCAGGGGCTTTCAACCTCGAATTCTTTTAATTGCAATTTTTAACTCTATATACAGAATGAGAATAATTAATATTCTTTTTTACTACACTGAAGACCCCTAGAACTCAAAATAAGGATTTTTTGGCAGAATAATGCGTATTTTTTTAAAAAAATTTAAAAATTGCTAACATTTTTCAAAATGCTCCTTGCGTATTCCCCATCATTTAAAAACTTTAAATTTTTAATTATAAGTTTACCATATATATATAAAAACACTAGCTGAAAACCCGTACTTCGCTACGGAGTACATTCAAATTAAATACAACTGTCAATGTAAGGAATTAATGCAAAAAAAATAAATAAATATGTATTTATTTATAATAAATACAACGATCAATGTATGCAATGTATGTAAAAAAAACAAAAAAAAAAAATATTTATAAGAAAAATCGTAAGGGATATTTTTATAGACAAACTAATGTAGAAGAAATTATTCAAATTAAAACTAATAGAACATACTAAAGAATATAGTACAATTAATATAGTACAGTTTGAGGAACATATTTTTTAATGTATTTTAATAATTTTTTGATAATTTCCAATCGTCTGCAAGCAAGAAAAAAAAAAATTTTTTTTTGTCTATTTCGTTTCTATGAACGTGACAATAAATTAATTTAAAGTACCAGAAAAAGAAATCATGCGATCAGCATTTAATAAATTAAATTCTAAAAATTTATCTTTAAAAATTCACCAAAAATCAGAAAATAGAGGTAAAGATTTCATTTTAAAGGAATTTTTATGATCTTTCTCGCGATTTAAATTTTATAATCCTCGGATTATTATTTTAAATGCAAACTTTAAAAAGTTACAAAAACAGCTTAAAAATTTAATTTTCAAAAATATAAGAAGAATTTTTCAAAATCTTTCTTAGTGCACCCCTACAAGATAAGAAGAATCGTCATGCAAAATTTCAGCTCTTTAGGTCCAGCGGTTTGGTCTGTGCGTTGTATGTCAGTCAGTCAGTCAGTTACGGAACTGTTTTATATATATATATATAGTTAATAAAGCATCGATTTTTTTTTGCATGAATCTAAAGCCTTAAATATATATTTTTTTTAATTCTGTCTTTTATTATTTTATTTGTTTTATTTAATGGTCTATAAATTTGAAAAATATTTGTGGTTTCAAAGAACTATACATAGTTTTATGAATAACACCTCAATTAAAAATTCTGAGGAATTTAGAAGTAATTAGTAGAAAATGAATGCGCATGGAGAATTTTGAAAAAGTCCAGCAATTTTGAAGAATTTTTTGAAAAACATGTCTTCTTCTTCCACAAAATATTTATTTGTGAATTCTAAATGATTTCAATGTAGTCAAAAATAACATTAATTATACTCATGTGGTATATAGAGTAAAATATTGAACATTTGGGGAAAAAATAGGTTGAAAGTCCCTTGTTCCCTTCAAGTGCAAAGAAATTTTCGGCAGATAAGTTACGGAAGAGTTCCATCTGAATTTTCCGCAACTCATATCTCACCTACGGAATTCCTGAGACGGTTATCTTTGTTCCTTTATGACATGGATTGATCAAGAAAAGTCGCACTTAAGTTTTAACTTACGGAACGAATTACCGCAGTTGTTAAAAGAGATACTGTCTGAGCTGAGACAATGGACTGGATCCAGACGCCCGATATTTTCAAGTTGCACTACTCCACCACAAACAGCGTCTGAATGGTAGGCTTTGTATGACAGCGAGAAATCTGGAACACTTGGTTAAAAGAAAGAAACAAAGACAGGAGCTACGCACCCTTGCCGGAGAGAATCTGCATGTAGAGCAACTATTTTTTTTATCAACCTACCGAGTACCTGAAGAGCAATAATATGAAGAAACACAGAAACGGATGGTTTAACAATACATGCGGGACAGTTTTTTTTTAAGACTCTTGCTCCTCTGTTATGGCTAATAGCGAGATACATAGGGGTGATTCTTGGGCAATATAACGGCTTCCATCCGTTTACTGTTGTCACCCTTAATGCGAAGGGCGTTTCATCGCTGTTGAATTATCAGCTTTAAAATTCAATTAAAAAATCGAAAATTTAAGATTCATACTTGAAATGAGGTTTATATGAATAAGAAAGCTTTCAGCTTCCAGATGATGTAAATATTTTCTTTGTAAAATAAAAACTCGAGGAGCATCGATATTGCATCCACATAGGGGACGACATTTCTTGAAAAACTGTGTTGTCTTAGACTGTAAAAAGATCAAAATTCTACGATTATTTTTTGGCGAGTTATCGTAATCTGAAGATGAAAAGTCAATATTTCTTGAAAAACTGTGTTTCATTTTTTGATGAAAATATTAGTCCGATTTAAAATATTTTTTAACAAATGAGGTATAGTTTAAAAGAGAAATGTCTGTAGTCTTAGACTGTAAAAAGATCAAAATTCTACGATCAATTTTTGGCGAGTTATCGTAATCTGAAGATGAAAAGTCAATATTTCTTGAAAAACTGTGTTTCATTTTTTGATGAAAATATTAGTCTGTTTTAAAATATTTTTAAACAAATGAGGTTTAGTTTGAAAGAGAAATGTCTGTAGTCTTAGATTGTAAAAAGATCAAAATTCTACGATCAATTTTTGGCGAGTTATCGTAATCTGAAGATGAAAAAGTCAATATTTTCCCACAAAACATAAAATAAAAAAAATAAAAACTTCGAGCGTCTTCAAGCTTCGACACTTGAGTCCGACGAAGATGATACATCTCTTACTTTGGTCTCCCCCATTTTTCTGCATCCATAGGTATCGCTCTCGACCCCATACCCCCAGCGGTTTCGGAGGAGATAGCGTGACAAGCCTTTGACAGCGGCAGGGGGAGTTACTTTTTTTTAGAATAGAGGGATATGTATGTATGTGTTATGCATATATGTATGTATATATATGTAGGTATGTATATATATACATATATGTATGTCAAAATTTTGACGCATCTTGGGAATTTTCTGTTTAACTGTTTACTGCTTATCCAAACGATAGACTGAATTTGGCGCGCTGCCAAAATTATAACTCGCCAGGACGGATGGACGGACGGTTTTAGCGTCTAAAATTTTCCTTTCCGCAGGACCGTTATGGAGGAACGTAATCCTACGTTAACAAATATTTGAATTTGGTGTAAGTAAATATAACACAACCTTAAAAGGGAAGGGAGGATACGTTATGGAAATCATCTAAAATAGTTTTTTTTTTCATTTAAGGAATACTTGAGTCGATAAGAATACTTGAGTCGATAAGAATACTGATCTCGAGATTTGAAGATGTGTATTCGAAATCCGGTCGTTAAAAATATGGTTGTTTCAACCTAATCGTGACCACGTTTTGTTTACAGAGCTTGTTTATGTGAAACTGACTGCCAGACAATGAGATGCTGCCTAATTTAAATAGACGCTTGAGAACAGCACATTTGGTCGAGTATTCCTCACCTTCTTTTTTAATTATGAGAGATTCTCCAGCCAACGTGGCGCCAGAAATGTCGCGAGACGTAGAATGGGGAACGGAAAAACACAATTCCCAAAACAAAGACTCTAGAATATTTTGTTGGTGGGTTAGTTGGTTTTTGGAGCACTGCACTCTATTTTTTGCAAGGTGAGGGCTAAACATACTGACACCTACAGTTGAAAGCAAATTTTGGGTGGCTGTCAACACCCATGCCAACCGCAGTACTGCAAACAGCAGATTCTGGTACAGAAGTCCAATATGCAATCGGTTCGGAGATGCATAAGCAAATAACGAATTAATTCAAATTTATTAACACCATGATTTCGTACATCGTATTTATCAAAAAATATGTTTGTTCATTTTGAGTGAAAAAAAATTTTAACAAGTAATATAAAAAAAAAATGTTTAAAGTCAATTCCTACTTAGGTCAACAAAGAAAATTTATTTTAGTTACTTTTTGGCGGGAATTGCGTTTGGCGGGGAATTGCACTGATATTGGCTCGATTCTGTGAACACCATTATTGCCGAGAAATTTTTTCTCTCCCATATAAAACTAAAATTAATTAATTAAATTTAATTAATGAATTAATATTTGAAAAAACTGTATTAACATCAAGTGTCATCCACTACAAGTTTTAAAAAAAATATTTGAACTTGAGTGGATGAATAAAAAGTACTTTTATTAACGATTGAAAATTTGAATAAGATATATAAAAGGAGAGTGTGAACTAATAGTAGGAATAGAAAAATAAAACTCTCTATACAAATTTGCGACTATTTGCGACTATTAACGTAGGATTACTTATCGTTGCTTACCTTTTCTGTATGTATACATGTATCTCTATATATGTACGTATGTATATATATATATATATATATATATATATATATATATATATATATATATTTGTGTGTGTATGTCAAAATTTTCACGAATTTTGGTACTTTTCTGTTTAACTGTTTACTGCTTGCCCAAGCGATACAGACTGGGTTTGTCTCGCTGCCAAAATTATAACTCGCGACGGCGGACGGTTTTAGCGTCTGAAATTTTGCTTTCCGGAGGACCGTTAAGGATGAACGTAGTCCTACGTTGAAAAATCGTCCAATCCAAGTCGGCAATCCTTGGACACATTTACTTCATAGGTTAACATGGAGGAGGAGCAAATTGAATAGGGTTAGTACACAGCAGCCTTGACGTGGGTGGTAGGCTTTTTTTTACAAACCAAAACAAGTTACGTACTCATTCTCACTTCTATAGAAAGCTGTCATTTTGAAACTGTAAAACGTAACTCGACAAAGAGAGTTGCCTCTTGGTAGTAAGAAAGTTACGCGGGCGAAAGTGTTTTAAGGGGACAGTGGACTTCCAAAATTGGGAAATTTGCCCCAAAATTCGATTTTTTAAAATTTTATTGAACTGTGAAACTACGGACGAGTAGGAATGTGTTGCAAAAAGAATTTTCAATTTTTGCGATTACTTTCCTAGTTATAGGCATTTGTATTTAATTCAGATATTATGTGGTTACTAATAGCAATAACTTTAAATGTGATTTTTCTCAAAAAAATCATTTTCACGTCATACGAATATTCAAACTGCTCCAGGCGCATTTCTAATTATAGTATTGCTTTGAAATTTAAGCTTTATATAATTAATTGTATATCAAATAAATCTTATTGAAAATAATTATGCTTCGTAGCTCAGAATCTCTGAATTTCGTACTTGAAAAGATGATTTATAGGTATTTTGAGTCATAAAAAGGGTGTTTTCACTATTATTATTTTTTTTCTTTATATTTTTAATGAATGCTTAAAATAAGCAATAAGTTTCATTGTTAGTTCTATAAGATATACTGTAAATAAAAGTTACCATATTATATGCAAAAGAAATGAGCATGGAACATTTTTAATTAAGACAATTTTTGATATAATTAATAATTCATAATTCATAAATTATTAATATTTCATCATTAAATTTCAACCACTTTTACATATATATGGTACTAATCACATATTTAAATTTAAAGCAAATCCATTCAAAACAAAAAAAGTTAGGTTTGAAGATCCACTGTCCCCTTAATACGTTATGAAACACTCTCAGCTTTTTAATAACTCCACAGTTATTTTCCGTTCTGCCACAGATATCTACATACCCTTTTGAAGCGTCCAGTACGAACCAAAAAGGCAAAGAATTAATTCTTCCATAAATTCCCAACACAGACTCTTACATCTGACCGCGCCATCCCTTATTCTGTGCCCCCAATGCTCCGTGACAAAGTTTGGGAAAAGCTTTTTGTTGCCATTCCCTCTCTAACAAACTCGGATTTAGAATTCCGTCCGTCCCAGTCTCGGCGCTTTACTGATATGCGACTGGAACAGCAATAAAAACGGAGTGATTGGAGGGAAAACGTACTTTTCGGAGTCCCACGTATCGCTGCGTGAGCGGCCGCTTTTAGGACTTCGATAATAGAATCTGTCAGGTGGATGTTCGCATGTGTTTGCACAAAGATATACTAACCACGAGAGTTCGATAAAAGTTGTTTCTCGAGAATAGGGGTGGAGTAAACGAGGAAACTGTTTGCTCTGGAACACTGCTGTATGTAATACGTATATACATTTGTTTAACCTTTAGCTTACGGGGCCTTTAGCTTAAGGGGATTATATATATATATATATATATATATATATATATATATATATATATATATATATATATATATATATATATATATATATATATATATATATATATATATATATATATATATATATATACATACATACACACACACACACACACACACACACACACACACACATATATATATATATACATTCTTAGGCCCGTGTTCTTGGGATACATGCTATCCCACTCCGTAAGGAAAAGTTTAAGAATATTAATTAGGACAGAGTGTGCATTTACCATTTTGTGTAACGAATGGATTTAAATTTCTGTTATAAAGTAGTTGTGCAGAACAATTTAATGAAAATTCCTTACGTAAAATATCTCATTTATAGTGAAGTAAAAAGAAGTTATTTTAGATCCTTCTCAGCCTTATACGAGGGTTGATCCGAAAAAAAAGGTTACAAAGGTAATTAAAAATTATTTATTGACAATAGACAGAAAATACAAAAGGGAATTAAGAGGCATACTTGCCGATCATTTTTTCTATATAATCACCAAATCTATTTAGGCATTTGTCTGGACGCAGGACTAACTTTTTTAACCCAGCTTGGTAGAAATCACGTCGCTGTTCATTGAGTCAGTTCTCGGTAGCTCTTTTCAGATCACTATCTGAAGAGAACCTCATTCCAGATAAATGTTCCTTCAATTTCGGAAAAAGGAAATAGTCACTGGGTGCGAAATCTGGGCTAAATGGGGGTTGGCTCCAGACTTCCCACTTAAACTTTTGCAGCAATTCTTGAATTTGGCGAGCAGTATGGACTCACCTCCAAGGGAGATCAGTTTTCTAAACGTCTCGCCATTTCAAACACTCTGACGCGTCTGCGAACTTACTCTACCTACCCGCACAACCGCCGCAAAACAACTAGTGCCATCTGTCTACACTCTGGGAAAAAAGTATTTCGTCTACAATAATTACTTTTCAAATGCTGATGCTTGTAACCATTTTTTTTCGTTTATCTGTCAGAAAGTTAAAGCGCCAAAAAAAAAAAAAAAAATTACGCAATTTATCGTTTATGCCGAATTCGCTTCGATTCCTTCACTTGAATCTGCAATACAATAACGCGCCATTTAACCAAACTGAAAGTCAATTCGGAGGCTTGATTTGGGTTCGAAATGCCATATTTCCAGAATTCTGCCGTATTTGCATAGACCCCTCTCGTTGGTAATTTTAGTAAATTTAAAAAACAAACTTTTTTTAAAAATTGTTGGTATGAAAACTACATTTGAAGATTCATCTAGAATCATTGGTTTTCAGACGTAAAAATATTCTTATTTTATTCTTACGAAGCATATACTTCGTATTCGTATGGGAAACACCTATAATACAAAATATTTTGCGCATGCAACAAGATAGTGTGTGCACTTTCCAGACCTCGATAATCCTCCTTTTGGGGGCCGGGTCGATATATTGTGGCACCTGAGGCAAGTTTTATAAACGGCACCTAATCAATTTTTTAAAGGTACTATAAGAAATAATTGCATTCCTATTAACTCTAGCTTACGGGGCCCGTTTTTCCGATTTCCTGTTTAGAACGCGAAATTTCATACCCCCTTTGTAAGAACGGCCTTTAAGGGGATTTTATATTTATATATACACTGAAGTGCCACTGAATTAGGGATAGCAAATCCTATGCAAATTGTGTAGCGCTGCGCATCATGTATGCGCAAGTGAGGGCGCTGTGGTAACTGCATATATAGCGCGTACTGTGGATGTTCTGAATTAGTTGCTGGAATTGCCAGTATGGGTAAACTGCCTGATTTAGACGCCTTCGATCGCGGACAAATCGTAGGTGCGCGACGCATGGGTCATTCAATTTCCGAAATCGTCAGACAGCTAGGATTTTCAAGGTCGACAGTGTCAAGAGTATACCAAGAATACATGGATGGTGGAAAAAAACTAGCGATCGGGCAAACAGCAAAGGACAATAAGCCTTGACAGTGCGTGGTGAGAGACGGCTCAGGCGTATTGTACGTAGCCAGCGAAGCCAAACATTAGCTCATATTACCACCCAGTTTAATGACGGTGCCAGTCGTACAGTCAGTAAACGGACTGTGCAACGCTCGCTTCACCATATGGGTTTCGGGAACCGTCGACCTACGAGAGTAGCATTGCTCTATACTCGCCATCGGGCTGCACGTCTTGCCTGGGCAAGACAGCACAGAGACTGGAGTGTAGAGGACTGGAAACGAGTAGCATGGAGTGATGAGTCTCGATTCCGACTACTTAACGCCGACGGGAGGCTGAGATTATGGCGACAGGCTCATGAAGCCATGGATCCTGCATGCCTGGCTGGAACTGTACAAGGGCATGGTGGCTCAATCATGGTCTGGGGTGTTTTTTCGTGGCACAGTTTGGGATCTTTGGTGCGTGTACCAACCTCCCTCAATGCAATTCGGTACGTAGAGTTGCTGGGTGATCACCTCCATCCGTTTACGCTGTTCTGTTATCCGCACGGTAATGGAGTTTTCCAGCAAGACAACTGTACCTCTCACAAGTCCCGGTTGGCTACTGGCTGGTTGGATGAGCATCCCTCTGACTTCTCTGTCATGAATTGGCCACCTAGAAGCCCAGATTTAAATCCTATTGAGCATCTTTGGGATGTTTTGGAAAAAGGCGTGAAAGGCCATCACACAGAACCAAAGAACCTTACTGAATTATGAACAGCTTTAGTCAATATTTGGCAAGCCATTCCCGTGGAACGTTTCCAGAAACTTGTTGAATCTATGCCTCGTCGTGTGGCAGCCGTTATCAAGGCCAGAGGAGGCCCAACTCGTTACTAGGTAGGTATCCCTAATTCAGTGGCACTTCAGTGTATGTATATATATATATATATATATATATATATATATATATATATATATATATATATATATATATATATATATATATATATATATATATATATATATATATATATATATATATATATATATATATATATATATATATATATATATATATATATATAACAGTTCCGTAACTGACTGACATACAACGCACAGACAAAACCGCTAGACCTAAAGGGCTGAAATTTTACATGGCGATTCTTCTTATAGTATAGGAGTGCACTAAGAAAGATTTTTGAAAAATTCTTCTTAGATTTTTTTAAATTAAATTTTTAAGCTGTTTTAGTAAGTTTTTAAAATTTTGCATTTAGAATAATAATTTGAGTGTTATAAAATTTACATCACGCGAAAAATCATTAAAATTCCTTTAAGATGAAATCTTTTTCGATTCTTTACCTCCATTTTCTGATTTTGGGTGAGTTTTTAAAGATTCCTTTTTAGAATTTAATTTATTAAATGCTGATCACGTGATTTCTTTTTCTGGTACATTAAATAAATTTTTCGTCACGTGCTAACAACGAAATAGGCAAAAAAAAAATTTTTTTCTTGCTAATGCGGCAGACGATTGGACATTATCCAAAAAAATATTAAAATACAATAAAAGATATGTTCCTCAAACTGTACTATATTAACTGTACTGTATTCTTTAGTATGTTCTACTAGATTTAATTTGAATATTTTCCTTTACATTATTTTGTCAATAAACGTATCCCTTACGATTTTTTTTATAAATATGTTCTTTTATTTTTTTTTACATCAGTTGTATACACTGATCGTCGTATTTATTATATTATATATACATATATATGTATATATTTATTTTTTTATTTATTTTTTGGCATTAATTGTATACATTGACCGTTGTATTTAATTTGAATGTACTCCGTAGCGAAGTGCGGGTTTTCAGCTAATATATATATATATATATACATATATAAATATGTGTGTGTGTGTGTGTAAAAAGTACATATATATATAAAAGTAAAATGTGGCTTGTCGAAACTACCACTAATCAAAATGTTCCTCTTATGACATTGTCAGTAAGTTTAACTCCTGCAAAACCTTCGATTTCGAAAAGTGTTGTTGGTTCAGCAGGGTTGGGCACTGCAGTATAGTGTTAATCGTCGACATCCAGGCATCAACTTATGCGTTCAAATTTCATTTTAAAGGACTAACAACAAACTGTCTGGTTCATGTATTCGTTATTTTTATGTCGTAATTCCAGCAAAAATTGCCTAATGCACAACTCAAAGACTGTATTAATTAAAACAGCCTTCTCTCGTTAAAATTTGATACAGCTGTTTTGGTCGATTCGCGTTTGCATAACCTTCTCCCGATCAAACGGAATCAAAGAGTTTAACCGGTTTAAACAGGTCGCGATCGGACTGAAACAGTGAAGCCTTCTAAATTGAGAAGGATCAAAGCGATGAAAATGGATTGAGAAAGGGTGAGAATCCAATTTCCGAAAACAGACTCCTTCAATGGAGTGGAGAGGAATGTGAGAGATCTCTCATTCATAAATCTCTCGCCAAAGCTGGCAGGTTTAAATTCTCCCCGGCTTTGGCAGGCCAAAGAAAATATGGGATTTTCGCGATTTTCTTTTCGAATTGATAGATTGAGTCGCTGAGTTCACGAATATATAGAGGACTATTAAATAAAGGGAGTGTGGCGCTCATGCCCATTTCACCGGGCCAGAGGATAAAACGTGAGGCTGTGAATAACATAAATAAATAACTTCAGTAAAACTTCGTAGAACTTTAGAAAAAGTGATGGGATAATAAAATGAAATTAATTGAAGAAAATTGAAATTAATTGAAAGAAAATGAAATTAATTGGAAGTTAACTTTCGTTTAACTTTTCGTTCGTGTCCTTGCCGATAGATGGCTGCACCAGTCTACAAAACAAAATTAACTGAAAATGAATTCAATGCTGCTTAAAGATGGCTAAAAATATTAAAATAATGCATTTTCATCGTGTTCTGAGCTATTCTAAAAGTTTCAAGAAGTTTCAATTCGTAGTTGGCTGAAGTTATTCAGCCAACTACGAATCATTTAAAAAAAATGGATTTTCGTTTAAATAAAATGAAAATAAACAAGTGGAAGAACTGTATACAACAAATGCATTAATTATTTTTTTAAATCGTAACATATATATAAAGGGTGTCGCTAAAAACCTTGACACATTTTAAAAAATTGTACAAAAATAATTACAAGATAAAAAGAACTTTTTATATACCATGTTTTTAAATTTTTTGTTTAATCACATAAACTTGACAATTCTATGTATTAATAAATACTTTTTAAAAATTTTTTTGATGAATTATCCCATCAACTTGAAAGAAAATGAAATTAATTGGAAGTTAACTTTCGTTTAACTTTTCGTTCGCGTCCAGGTCGATAGATGGCTGCACCAGTCTACAAAACAAAATTAACTGAAAATGAATTCAATGCTGCTTAAAGATGGCTAAAAGTATTAAAATAATGCATTGTCATCGTGTTCTGATCTATTCTAAAAGTTTCACATGTCTAGCTAGTCGGGAAGTTAGTTAAAAATCGATTGCAAGATTTGTACTAGACAAACAAACACACAAACAAACAAACAAGAAAGCGAGTTAATAAAAACATGGTAAAAAGTGCGATGCGGGTTAGCAAGTATTTTAAGTGAAGGAAATAGAACTTCACACTACAACCGACTATCAAGGTCAACCGACTATATATATATATATATATATATATATACAAAAGAGGTAAGCAACGATAAGTAATTCTACGTTAATAACCCGCGGTAGTTTCATTAGAAGAGACTAACTGAATTTTTTTTGTGACACCCTGTATATATACTAATTGGTACCCGTCAATAAATGATCGCTGGATAGTAAATAAATGTACTAATACACAAATAATACTCAACACTTCATTTCCAAATGTTGAAAATTGTAATATTAAGAATAGAGATATTGGGTTATTACTGGGTTCAATAGAATGCGCTTTAAAAAATTACTATTGAAACCAATAAAGAGAAATAGGACTAGACAAATGAACAGGTTTGATTCTATATCTCACAAACATAATTAAAAATAAAAATGGCAGAGGGAGAGTGTAATAAAACAGGATCATGACCTGCTGCTATTAACTACGGCTGAAATCGTATCTCGTACACTGGTTGTAAGTTCGCCAATAGGGCGGTAATTAATTAATTAAATAGATGGGCCCAACTCTCAAGAATGATACTGAATATACATATATACACTTTATTTATACATATTTACATACATTCGAACTTGTAACACTTAGCAAACGCCGAAACATTAGTAATGCTAGGAATTTACGTATATATATATATATAATCTTATCCAATCACTATCTTTTAAATCTTACGATGTCGCCGGCCCTGGCGGGTTAGAGGCGATTATGTAAAGAGTCGGTATGCTAGTTTATATAATACAAAATGCTCACCCATTTGTCGCAGCCGTCTACATCGAATTCACCGATAACGCTGGTCCATAGTAGTACATAAAGTTCACACAGTGTTCACAGAGTTCATGGGTACAGTTTGTTCACTGTAGCGTCGCGGTGTATCCTCGTCCTATTTATCCAGTTCTCTTGGGACTAAAGAGTTCGGGGTCCTTTTATGTCGAAGGTCACTTATTGAAGACTCCTCGTACGTTACTCAGCACGGGTAGCTTTTCTTACCCTCTGCGGGTCGGTCAGCATTGGTGGGCGGTCAATGTTGCTCAGCATAGGTACCTTCTCTTCCGATATGCGGGTCGATCAGCACTGATGGGTGGTCATCTGGGTGTCCCACTCACTAAGCGACGGTGCGTATCTCTCTGGTATCGGCTTAAACTTAATGGTAGTGTCGTCTCTTCGCCCTCGGCACTATGTTGACATCTATGGGCAATCGCTATTTCTGCAACTTCTCGTCGCTGATTATTCTATTTTGCGTCCGGAGCTAACGCTGGTCAATCCGTACGTATTATGTAGTTGCGTAGGACCGGCGTCTTTCTTCTAATATTATACAGTGGGTCTCTTCTCAGCCCTGTAGCAGCTTATTTTTTTTGTTGAGTTTCGTAAGTTAGGGCTCTCGTCGGCCCGTTGGCAGCTTACTGTCTTATCATCTCTTTTTTTTTTAATGGCGCTCTCCTACAAATGTCTCATCATCTTGTATATATTCTTCTCCATCCTCGTCTCATTGGTTCTCGCTTCCTCGGTCCCTATTCGCTCGCCCCTCCCTTGTTTATAGAGGGGGCGGATGCGATTAGCTCCCATAGGTTATTCTTGTCTCTTGCCTTTCGCAATTGCCTAAGTTCTGGCGCCGATTATGTCTGGTAAAACTTCCCATCAGACGGCCCCACCTGCTCGACCTCCGACCTCAGATATACGGCCGTTGACAACTTAATTTCTCCGTTTTTTATGGTACCGTAAATCTGGCGTTATAAAAATGTCGGGACTGTAAATTTGCTTGTCCACGCAAGCTGGGTGGCCCATTAACAATTTAGGTTTCTGTTGTTTTCGCATTCCGACTCTTTACAGAGAGCTAGAGAGATTCCTCGGAATAAACAAATTAACTTCTTTATGTAACGTGCTTAGTGAGTATCTGAAGCCAGATTTAAACATGTCAGTGAACATGCTCAGAAAGCAATTTTTAATTGTAAATAATCGCTAATTCATAGAAATTGCGGTTACGAAAACAAAATTGGACACATCTATAGATCCAAATCTTTCGTTTAAGATCAAAATGAAGTAAATTAAGGTTGTAGTCTTCTCTCACTGACTACCCAAAGAAGCGACTTAGCAACATAAATATATAGATGTTACTATTTTAAATATACAGTTGAGCCCCGTTACAACGAACTTCAAGGGACCAAAGGTTTTGTTCGCTTTATCCGGTGGTTCGCTATATCCGAACCGTTATAAAAAATGTTAGAGTTCACAAAATATATAACTCAATAGTTGCAATGTGTATTCTATAATGATGTATTAAAAAATGATAAAATCTATTAAAAAATGATCATTAATGAATTAAATCGACAAAAATCGATTACATTAAATTGACACAATAATAATTAAATTTCGTAAATTGGAAAACGGCGGGACCAAAATTTCGTTCGTTATATCCGTGAGTTCGTTATATACCGGGTTCCCTATAACGGTGTTTGACTGTGTATATATATATATATATATATATATATATATATATATAACATAAAACACCCTAAAACCCTTTCAAAATTCTAAATTCTTTTAAATTTCCTTGGGCGTGGATTAATTACGCAGTTCGATTTTAAAGAACAAAGGAATTGATAAATAACCTAAAGCTTAACGCAAGAAATTGGCATATCGTCCCTTGAAGCCCCCAATCTATCGCGCGATCTTATATAAGAAACCACATGATCTATATCATCAGATTCATGGGTTTATCCAATCATTGCATAGTCTGCACTGTCACATGACGAGCCACCTCAAAAGTTATAAAAGATCCTGCGGTCAGGAGAAGGGGAGCTTTTTTCATTTTTCGTTGCCCCGAGAAGATGTGCCGTTGCTTAATAAATTATTTAATTTAACGTAAGGATTGTCGTTTTAGCTCCCGGTCATAGACTACTGTAAATCTTCTAAGTCTTCGTTGTAGCATGGTGGGTCCTTAATTAATCGTTCTTCTCGGGTTAGGCCTAATATGTTATATATATATATATATATATATATATATATATATATATATATATATATATATATATATATATATATGAGTATTTTGAAAGCCGGTAAATCATTCTTCAACATTTCCTTCATAGGTTAACACTGAACTGAGAGAATCCAATATGGCTTCTATCCAACAGCCTTAAAAGAAAGTAGAACATTCTATTTCCTTAAAATATAACAGATAAATTATATTTACCATTTTTTCCGTAAAGTTACGCTGTGTGCGAAAATATAGTTAATAGAACTGTTAAGGGGGATTTCACGCCGAGGAATTTCCTTCCTCCCAACTAAGTGGATTCCTTTCTATGGGGAGAGCCTTTCTATGGTTATATTATTTAAATATTATGTTATTACTTACGACATGTTCCTTTGAATGCCATCCCTAGAGCAAAAGCACAATACAAGTAAATGTAGACTTGAATCTCGCGCAAAACATAACGCTTCGAAAGATAAATATAGATGTTTCCCATAACTGAAACAAATGTCACTTTATCACACCGTTCGTTTCAATTACGGGAATACTTCTCAGTTTTCCATCAAATCGGAGTGATAAGGATAACAGTCTTTGACGTCTCATAATTACTGTTTTGGCTGAGAGCCTGTTTTATGGTTCCTAAACACTGTCATTTCCTATCTCGTTTCTTACGCCATTGAATTTCTTTCTAAGACGGTTTTGTTTTATTTTCATTTCCAAAGTTTTCCGCTGTTGACAATTATTCCCTACATGCTACTGTTATGCAGTAAAGATGTTTATGATATTTGACATTATATCTCTAGCATATGAAAAGTTAAATATTGTCTGAAGAAACTTTCAAGATGTCTAGGCTTAAAATTGAGCCTAACGCCCCAATATTATCTTTGAATTATTTAAGACTACATGCAGAATATTCCTTCTGGAGTACGAACACACGCACAGACACACACACACATGTGTATATATATATATATATATATATATATATATATATACACACACACATACAGGGTGTCCAGCGAAGAAGTACCTGATTTCAAGTTGAAAAATCTCGAGAACAAAGATCTGTAGAAGAATGCAACAAACGGTATTTTTATCGTGAAAGCTGTAAGAATTTTATACACTAATTTTCGAAATAGTTACAAAAGCTGCTAACAGATGGCGCTGTACAACTCGTATCAGCATGCTTATATATACTTGTAGTCTTTGCAATCACTACATCACAATCTTTTCAAAATGTCCACAATTCGATCTGTGGAGGTGGCGCAATAAAATTTGCCATCATACCCTGTAGTTTCTCAACAGAAATTGATTCAGCTGCCACATAGATCGCCGATTGAAGCTCTCCCAGCGTGATGGGATGGTTCCTGTAGACAGTATCTTTTAACGTGCCCCACAAAAAATAGTCACAAGGACTCAGGTCCGGGAAATATCAGTTCAATCCATGCCTGCGGCTCTATTGCTAAAAGCTGCTAACAGCGCTCTCTGTTAGCAGCTTTTGTAACTATTTCGAAAACTAGTGTATAAAATTCTTACAGCTTTCACGATAAACATACCGTTTGTTGTATTCTTCAACGGATCTTTGTTTTCGAGATTTTTCAATTTGAAATCAGATACTTCTTCGCTGGACACCCTGTATATATATATATATATATATATATATACATATATATATATATATATATATATATATATATACAGTAGAACCCCGATTTTACGTTGTCCGTTTCGAACGTTATTCCGCTTCCTAAGTCATTTTCTACTGGTCCGGGAAAATTGCCTGTACCGATAATGTACCGATATCCCAGTATGTAAACCAAGAAGCAAATTTGCAAAATTGTTAGTATTGAACGTGATGTAGTTGAAGTTATATCTAAAATCAAAAAATCAAGTAAAGTTACACATTTTTTCCAATAGTTCATCAGGTAAGTGTCAATTTTTGAATAATAAGCTTAGATTTTTTTTAACCCCGAATTTATGTTTTCCCGTTTCGTACGTTTTTTCCCGCTGTACGTTTTTTTCTAAAACGTAAAATCGGGGTTTCACTGTATATATACAGGGTGGTTATAGAATAACGCGAGGTATTCAGAGCCGTCTAGCGAGTAAATTTGTGGACGAAACATAACTAAATTTGATGGGCGTACATAGTGGACCATGGAATTTCGATTTCTTTTAAAAAAGAAAAAGAAAGTTCCAAAAGTCACTACCAGGGGGAATATTGCGCTGCAAAATTGTATTAGTGTGAATACTGGATGATTAAATGCCAAACGACTCAGCACACGTCAATTTTATTAACAACAAATGATTGTTACTTACAAATGAGGTTCAACATGACCACCATCGTGATATTCCAAGAACGACATTTTCCACGGTGGCTCGCAACATATCAGAATTAATTTGTCTCACCTGTACCGTTATTAGATCTTTCAAAGTTGCGATATCGGGACCATGTCCTTGATACACAACACCTTTAAGAAACCCCACAACCAAGAGTCACAAAGATTGAGATCAGGCGACCTCGGTGGCCATACCATAGGAAATGCACGACTAATGACTCTGCTGTCAGAGAAATTTTGCCGCAACGCACTCCGTACCTGAAGACCAATGTGGGGTGGTGCACCATCCTGCATGAATATGGTCGAATCGAGACATCCTCGTTGCTGCAGTTGTAGTACCATGAAATTCTGTAGCATATCAGCATACTTGTCAGCAGTAACGGTATAGGTCATTGGTCCACTTGCACGATTTTCGTCGTAAAAGTGATGATCGATGATAAAAGGTGTTGTAAAGCCACACCATGCTGTGACATTTAGCTAGTGGAGAGGCTCCTGCAAACAAGCGCGAGGATTATTCGCAGCCCAAATGCGGCAGTTGTGTGTGTTAATACCGCCGTTCAAACGAATGTGTGCTTCGTCTCTCCATAAAATCTGCCACGGCCCTGTATCATCAACTTGCATGCGTGCTGAGAATCATCGGGTGGCCGCATCGCCAGGGAGCAAATTTCAACATCTGATGCAGGATCTTCCACACAGTTGAGTATGGGATCTGCGTGTTACAGAGATACTGCTGGTACCCTGAACATTCGCCATCTCCTGTTCGACAATAGGAGTTGCGACTTCTTCAACTTGTTTTGCTAACTAACCGTCCCTGACCTGGTTGCTGTGCTACAGTTCCTGTAGTTTCAAATCGTCGAATCGTGTTTCATAAGTTTGCTATGCTCATCGATCCTTTTCGCAACTTCTTTTAACCGCCGAAATTCACGAAGGGCAGCTTTGGCATTCTCGTTCCGCTGATAATACAGCTTGACTAACAAAGCACGGCCCCGTAAGGTATGAGCCATCGAAAGGCGGTTAGCCTCAGAATGATGAGAGTTCTCCCCGCCTTTCCTTTTATACACATGATCGCTACACGGAATGCGTTTATGCAAATTAATGCATTTTATTCAGTAAACAGCGCCATCATTTCCCATGGTGGCGACTTTTGGTACTAATTTTTTTTTTCAGAAATCGAAATCCCATGGCCACTATGTACGCCTATCAAATTTGGTTATGTTTCGGTCGATACTTTACTCGCTAGAGGGCTCTGAATATCTCACGTTATTTTATAATCAACCTGTATATATATATATATATATATATATATATATATATATATATATATATATATATATATATATATATATATATATATATATGTAATGAATTAGTAGTCGTCGAATGGTTGAGGCATTTCGTATGGTTGAACAGCGTCGGAGTCAGGCTTCGGAGTCAGGCGGTTGAGCAGACAAATCGAAAGTCCCGGCGAGGAACACACATTCAAATGTTGATCAAAATCTCATTTATTTTGGATTACTTCGAGGTTTAAACTACACTTCATA
This sequence comes from Dolomedes plantarius, assembly GCA_907164885.2. Classification (NCBI taxonomy): domain Eukaryota; kingdom Metazoa; phylum Arthropoda; class Arachnida; order Araneae; family Dolomedidae; genus Dolomedes; species Dolomedes plantarius. The sequence continues at coordinate 66,764,329 of OU015490.1, forward strand.
AATCTTACAATTTAAATTTAGTTACGGATTATCATATTACAACACTGCCCGAGACTGTCGGAACAGCGCAATATAACATGAAGACAAAGGGGTCGCTGCGCGCCCAAAGTTACATGTTGACCAGTCTGTAGCAGGACACAAAAAGCACGGGGCACTCTTAGGAGACGCCAGAGTTTTTAGGCGGGCTGAACTTCTATTGGTTAAAAGGCTGACACGTGATTAAGTCGCGTCAGATGAGGTGATGGCTCGCGATGCCCGTTATATAATGCTTATATAATGCTTTCACACGTGCAGCCGCTTTAGGGGAAAAGATAAATTTATGTTGGTCGATTATAGGTCGCAATCCAAAGTTAAGGGAACGGTATTCTGTTGCACAAAGATAAAGGAATTTGGAAAAAGCATGTTAGGGGTGTTTAAAAGGATTAAAATTTGTTTCAATTTCCCCCCCTCCGGAAAAGACCTGCGTGAGGGGCCGGCTCCCTCAGCAAGACCCTCCATCAGGCGAGAACCGCGTATCAAAAACGTAATTGGGACTAAAATTTTGAGGAGTAATTTGGAATAAAATTTTGCTCGGAGTTGACAAATTTAAATTTTGTATTACTATCATCTTTGTGTGTCTGCTCAGGTCACGGAATATACAAAATAGCATAAACTTGCATTAAACAAAAATAAAGAATATTAATACACTTGAATTATAGTTTGGAATGAGTATGGCAATATTTAACTATTCAAAAACTGAAATATACACTTAAAATGGAATTATAAAAATATAATTATTAAAATACAATAAATCACAACTATTATTTTAAAAAAATAGTACTTAAACTTTTAAAAGGCAAAAATAAATCAAAATGGTCATTGTCGGGTTGCATTCATGAGATCCAGAGGTTCACACATAATAGGGTTTTTCTAAGAGAAAGTTTAAAAGATATTTTTTCTTCTTTCAAATTTATTTAATTTATGTAGACAACACGCAAAGTTTAACCATCAAAAATGGAGCCAAGAAGTGTTAGGCACCCCAAAAATAAATAAAATCAAAAAGTAAATGGATCTCTGGTTCATGAGTTTGGTCGCTGTTCTGGTTTAGGCTTCATGGTGGTTGGTAAAGTTAATTAGTTAAATTATTGGTAAATATCTTCAAAGGTTTTCTAATATAATTTTTTTAAATGCACCATGGAAACAAATTAATAAGAAAAATTTTAAAAATACAATTCAACACAGTAAACTTAAATAAAAGTAACTTGGCAATAAATATTGTAAATAATCAGGAATAAGCAGGTTTTAAAATAATACTTTCAAAAATTGTCTTAATTTGATTTCATCCAATAACACTCAACATTATTTTTTTTTAAGTTAGGGAGAAATGGATTTACACCACTGGAGCAATGAAATTAGCCTAGGTCTCCAAATGTGACAATCTGCGGTGTGATATTCCACAGAGGCCCGGTGAAAACGCACTAAATTCAGGCCCACTGAGCTACCATTGTGTTGGGTTGTTCGAGGATTATTTTGCGTTCGGGGTCGAACCGAATCACAAAGATTTATTATTATTAAATTAAATTATGGTCGGGGTCTAACCGACTCAATTGGGATTTGTATTATATCATATTTGTGGTCGGGGTCGAACCGACTCACAAGGAATTAAATTTCAATTAAGTTGAGGTTAGGTTAACGGAAGCAAAAATTGGTTAATTCGGTGCAAATTGTTTTAAATCGTTAATTTTCTTCAATATTCAAATTTAGTTTAGAGGAGTGCACATTCTTATGAGAATGGGATAGCTTAGGGAAAAAAATATAAAATGTCATAATCGTGAAATACAGGATCACTTTAACATACATATCAAGGAATTCACATTTATCTTTCATATTTTTATTTTGAATGGATGGCTGATCTCCTCTTAAGGTGTAACCATATTGTTTATTGTTGAGAGTATCCGGATACAAAAAAATCATCACTTATTAAATAGCTAAGGCCCATTATAATTCAAAAATATCAAAATTGTTATTATAAAATAAAGAATATCAAAATATTTTAAACATACACTTGATAACTTGTTGTACCTGCAAATATTTGTTTAAAAGTTCAAACAAAGTTTATCTGAGGTTATTAACCACTTATCAGTCCTAGTTTAACAAAAACTCTCAAACTATTTTATTTAGCACAGTCCATCTCTATGCAATATATGTACCACAAAATTTCAAAACAATAATTTAAACATTAAACCACTGGAATTGCCACTAAATATTATTTCGCATCTGTGCATATAACAACATAACATACTAAATCACTAAAATATGATCATCCTAAATATTAATATCTTCTTCAATTTATTAATAGCACTTAATATCTCATAACACACTAAAAATCAATCAATGGAACTAAAATACACAATAAATGAGGTTATTAAAATATATCAAAAGCAAATTAGATCTTAAAGTATGGAATTAAAATATTACCACATCCTTATATTGTAAACTTTCAACTTTTCCTATTATAAAATTCGGAAAACTTCCTTTCTCATTATCATTCATGTACTTTTCATAATCACATAATAATCAACTTAAAAACTCAGAACCATATATGTGAATTGAGGAAGTATGTCGAAATTACTCATGCTTTGTTCAAAACTTTAAGTCATTATTTACTTGATAAATTATGTTAATTTACCCATATTTATTCAACTTTACTAACACAATTCTAACCAAATTTAAAACATATAATATCAATAAAATTTTATTCACTACATTAAAATACACTCATAATATTTTTTATTAAAATGTAACTCACTTAAAAACACTTCACTTTTAAAACTACATCACAAATATTAACTTACCTTTAGAATCCTTATATCATATTTTAATTTTTTATTACTATTTTAAAATCAAATTTCAATTTAATTAGAAAATGAAATCTTCAGCACATTGGTTTAATCTCGTAAAAGTCCTTGGCGTCATTCCTTTATATTTACATGATGTCCGAGAGTTCTCTCTAATGCTTTGATTTTACGCATAAGTTTACAATATTTCTTCCTCTTCCGTTTCCAAATCAACGTCATTGTCACAATTATGCCGGACTCGAACATCTGACACATCACGAAAACACAAAAATCACGAGACATGACGACTTGAAGCATGATCACCACGAAAATAAAAACCAGTGACGACTTTCGAATTTTTCACACGCACTAAATTTTTCATCTTTCACAGTACGCCGAAGCACTGATTGACGATCACACTTTTTTGAGACGCAGAATGAAAACATTGGTGGAGGAAATATCTGGTCGAAACATGCGACTAAAATTGAAACTGTTGGGACGAGACTCTGAAAACGCCGAAATGCGCTAGGACTTGGGTAGCCAAACACACACGAAGAAAGCGGGGTAAAAATCTGTCCCAGTTTTCGATAAAAACATCGCAGGCTTGAAGGTCATAATGTACTGTGAATCCATTGGAACTCTTCACGGCGGAGGTAACCATCCTCGCCGACTTATAAATATGTAATGAATTAGTAGTCGTCGAATGGTTGAGGCATTTCGTATGGTTGAACAGCGTCGGAGTCAGGCGGTTGAGCAGACAAATCGAAAGTCCCGGCGAGGAACACACATTCAAATGTTGATCAAAATCTCATTTATTTTGGATTACTTCGAGGTTTAAACTACACTTCATAAATCTTACAATTTAAATTTAGTTACGGATTATCATATTACAACACTGCCCGAGACTGTCGGAACAGCGCAATATAAAATGAAGACAAAGGGGTCGCTGCGCGCCCAAAGTTACATGTTGACCAGTCTGTAGCAGGACACAAAAAGCACGGGGCACTCTTAGGAGACGCCAGAGTTTTTAGGCGGGCTGAACTTCTATTGGTTAAAAGGCTGACACGTGATTAAGTCGCGTCAGATGAGGTGATGGCTCGCGATGCCCGTTATATAATGCTTATATAATGCTTTCGCACGTGCAGCCGCTTTAGGGGAAAAGATAAATTTATGTTGGTCGATTATAGGTCGCAATCCAAAGTTAAGGGAACGGTATTCTGTTGCACAAAGATAAAGGAATTTGGAAAAAGCATGTTAGGGGTGTTTAAAAGGATTAAAATTTGTTTCATATATATATATATATATATATATATATATATATATATATATATATATATATATATATATATATATATATATATATATATATATATATGTGTGTGTGTGTGTGTGTGTGTGTGTAACGACACGGGCGCGGGCCGACGAATGAAGGGCCGAGTGGCATAGTTTTGATTATGGTTCATCTACTTGATGGTAAAATGGATGACTTGTCGCCCGGCCGTGCATCACAAATGTTTAAATCCTTTCCCGCTTCATCTCAACCCTCGGACACAAATCATAGCACAAGTTTATCGAACTACATTTTATTTCAATACACCGACCGATCCGTCGGTATGAATGCAGCAAGAGAAAATACAGGAATCCCTCCTACTTCCGGATGTCAAGTCTTATATAAACTTCAGTCCATCACGTGATTAAAGGGTGTATCTTAATAGTTGATTGGTTTAAAGTTGTTGTTGATGTGCAGAACTGATTTAAACTTGTACTGACGCCGCGCCGCTTCCCTTTACTTAAAAAAGACAGCCATCTTGAATGATTTTGCCGAAGGCTGTAATAATGGAATTTAACGCGAATGCCCAAAGGGAATTAAATAACTTAAGGGATTAAAAAAGGGTATGTAATTTTGAATAGTAAAGTGAGGAATTAATAGTTTTTAAATGTTAAGAGTATTGAATTAAGAAATTACTAGTTTTTTAATATTATATATATATATATATATATATATATATATATATATATATATATATATATATATATAAATTAGTCGCACTCATGCAACAATAATTGTTAAAAATAAAGTTCACATCATAAACAAATTTCAAAATGAAAGAAAGGCTCTTTATGAGGATACATGAAAGAATACCCACAGAGGCGTAAAACGAAAAAGAAAAGAATTTATTACGACCGGTGGTCGAGACCTCTTGTATATGTTGCCTGAAAGAAATATGACATAACTTGGTAGTGCTACCATGTATTATGTAGGCCATAATTATAAGTCATTATACATGCTTTTAATCCGTTCAATTAAATAGCGCGTATGATGACATAATATTGATGATCTGATTCTGATAAATTAAATTACATCAGCACGTTAGCTTTTAAAACAATTACAACTCTAAAACTCTTATATTATATTCATCTCTATGCACATTACATTTTTCTTATTAATATTAACCAATCTTAGATTTTAATAACTTTGAACTAAAAGTTAATTAACAGTCATGCAGTTCATGCACTTAATACAACCAATTTTGTTTTATCGATAAATTACAATAACAACTCCTAAGTTTCCGTTTCTCTCGCTGATAAAGTAATTTCGAGAAATTTTCCATTTCTTGCTTTAAACTGACTGACATACTTTATGGTTAAAAAGATTTTAATAACGTTTCAGTTTTCTAAAAAAGCAGATGAAAATTTCTAACTACATCAGTAGTATTTGTAAAGAAATTCGTTTATTTATGACGTAACTGACTGACTGACTGACTGACTGACAGGTAACACACAGACCAAACCGCTGGACCTAAAGTGCTGAAATTTTGCGTGGCGATTCTTCTTATAGTGTAGGGGTGCACTAAGAAAGATTTTCGAAAAACTCTTCTTAGATTTTTTAAAATTAAATTTTAAGCTGTTTTTGTACCACTCTTTAGACTTACACAATTTCCTTTAACATTGTTTAGAGTTACAAAATCCTTTAAAATGAAATATTTTTCGAATCTTTACCTCCATTTTCACATTTTCAGTGAATTTTTAAAGATTAATTTTTAGAATTTAATTTATTAAATTCTGATCACGAGGTTTCTTTTCTTTTCGTGATACTTTAAATTAATTTATCGTCACGGGCATAACAACGAAATAAATTGACAAAAAATATTAAAATATGGTAAAAGATAAAATTTTACCACTGAACTAATTGAGATGGAAGTTTTTTAAGAATTTAATTCAAATTATTATGTTTTAAGTATATTAAACATACAAATTAATTGCATACATTGACCGTTGTATTTGATTTGAATATTTTCTTCTACATTATTTTGTCTATAAAAATATCCATTACGATTTTTTTATAAATATATTTTTTTATTGCCATTAATTGCATACATTGACCGTTGTATTCATTATAAATATATATATATATATATATATATATATATATATATATATTGGCATTAATTGCATACACTGACCGTTGCATGTAATTTGAATGTACTCTGTAGCGAGGCACGGGTATTCAGCTGTTTATATATATAAACTTTTGATACAAATCAATTTACATGTACCACCAAGCTTTACGCTCAAACACTAAAGGCTCTACTTCAAAACATTTAGATATCTCGAGTCAAGAAAAGAAAAAAATAAGCAATATCGTTACCCTAATACAAAATAGTATGGCAAGAAATATTTGTTCATTGCCAAAAACAACCCGCCAGCTTCTAAATTTTTCATTTAATGATCTCAATAATCCTTCTGATAGACTTCTTTCTTATCAGCCTAAACAACATGAACAACAACGAATGTTGAATGTCTCGAGCAGATTGCTGTTACAGTTTCTAAGTTTTGTTGCCAAGAAATAAAAGAGAAAACTCTGTAATTACAATGCATGGAGAATATGAAAGAGGGGAAAGGCAGGGTACAAATTGCTTCAGGGTAATCAATTTAGCTTGAAAGGAGAGTTGATTTATGTAGAAAGAGTATTGACAGGAACTACACAATGGGGAAACTTAAAAAAAAAGGTGTGTTTTTTTCCACACCTTGATTCAGTTTAGTTAGGATTAAGCATTTTTCGCATCATTTTGCTGTCATCAACGACACTGTTTGTATTTACGCTAACAGATGATAAAAAATGAAGTTTAACGGAAGCATCTATTTAACGGAAATAATTTCAGGGTTCACTGACGTATGCTATTTAGGGCTTTAATTATATGCTCAAGACTTCCTGTGTTTGAAAACAACAAAGTTAAAAAAATGGAAAAATTTGCTGCCAACAATAGTCGCTTACAAACATAACCATACCTAGATACAAGCGCTTCTTGCATAGATGCACGCTTTGATTATGAGTGTCAACATAAAAACATGCAATCAACATTTTCACAACATACTTTACTATAACTATCAGGTTAGAACTTTACCGAGCCAATGTTTCTCCGTAATTAAGCTTGAACTGCATTTGCCGGGGATTAATCAAAGCGTAATAGTGTTATTATTCTCTTCGTTTTCATCACAATTTCTTTTCTCATCATGAGATCCAATCTCCATTCCAACTCAGAGCATGGATATGAAATCTAAAATTCGTGATAATTCCGTAGTCAAAAAAAAAAAAAAAAAATATATATATATATATATATATATATATAAAAACTTTGCAAGAACAGTTAGTCGTTACACATCAGAACATAGTACGAGTGAGCAAGACTCAAACTGGACTTGACTATTTTTTTGAAAATCAACATCACAAGCACAGGCTCAGTTGTAGAGGAAACAAGTCTGTAATGATCATCTACTAGATCAGGAATTGATAGACAAAGGCTTCCGTAATCATTTTTCCAACCATTTTAAAGAATAACTAGTTGGTACCTATCAAAACATAACGGCTAGATAGTAAATAAATGTACTAATAAACAAATTATACTCAACACATCATTCCCAAATGTTGAAAATCATAATAATGCGCAGAAACAAATAAATGTGTTTATGCGGCCTCGTGCTTAGTATCTAAAGCCAGATTTAAAAATGTTACTGAGCATGCGCAGAAAGCAATTTTTTTTATTGTAAATTATCGCTAATTAAACAGCGCGATATAGACAATTTCCATCGGGTTTAATCTTATATTTCACAAATATAATTGTCATAAAAATAAAAATGGCAGAGAGAGATCTAGAGAAACTCCTCAGAATAAACGTGTTTATTATTAAAATAGTCACTGAACATGAGCAAAAACAGCGAGTTTCTAGAAACAGATTTAAACATGCCACTAAGCATGCGCAGAAATAATATTTTACTTGTAAATTATTGCTCATTAATAGCAATTGCGGTTACAAAAACCAAATTTGACAAATCTGCAAATTGCAATCTTTCGTTTAAGACCAAAATAAAGTAAATTGATGCAGTAGTTTTCTCTCACGGACTGCCCAAAAAGTCGGCTTAAATATATAGATTATGGAACGTCAACCTAACATAATGCAAATATATACGATGGTAAAAAAAAATCAGCAAGATCAAAAAGTAAATGAATAAAGGAAATTTTGACTTCGATTTGATGACATAATCATTCTTGCCGTATTACAGGTTTGGAGAAATAATCATTCTTGCCGATGATTGGGCTTTTGCATTTGGTTCAGACCCTGTGGGTTTGAATTCCACTGTTAGCATAAATGTTTGTAGCCGTTCAGAATCGGCTTTAAACAGTAGGTCCTTGTCTAATTAGTCTTTGTGTAGCAAAAGTTTACAATAGCTAACCAACCAACACCTTTACAATGGTTGGACACTACAGTCACAACCGTCTGCCAGTACAGGGGATCGAACTCGAGTTCTCTAACCTCGTAGACAATATTCAACCAACTTATCTAGCCAGACGGAACTTTAATGTTTGGGATTTCGCCCGTAACAAGTCATCTAGCCGAGGGCAAGAACTCTGAATTAGCAAACATTCGTTTAAACTCGTTGGTTTGGGCACCATTTGTCCTAAATGAGTAATAACCAATTGGATACCCGAACGGAATTAACGTTAAATAATGGGTCAGGAAAAACAAACATTCATTACAAAATAAAGCTTGCTCACGCTATCATGACGTAAAAATAATTACAAGATAAAAAGAACTTTTTATACACCATGTTTTTAAATTTTCTGTTGAATCATAAAAACTTGACAATTCTATGTATTAATAAATACTTTTTAAAATTTTTTTTTGATGAATTATCCCATCAACTTGAAAGAAAATGAAGTTAATTGAAAGTTAACTTGCGTTTAACTTTTCGTTCCCATCCCGGTCGTAATATCCCGGTGATAGGTGGCTGCACCAGTCTACAAAACAAAATTAACTGAAAATGAATTCAATGCTGCTTAAAGAGGGCTAAAAGTATTAAAATAATGCATTGTCATCGTGTTCTGAGCTATTCTAAAAGCTTCAAATGTCTAGCTAGTCGGGAAGTTAGTTAAAAATCGATTGCAAGATTTGTACTGGACAAACACACACAAACAAACAAACAAACAAGAAAGGGAGTTAATAAAAACATGGTAATAAAAATAACAGGGCAAATTTGTTTGAAAAACATACACAATGCATAGAGATTTTTTTTCTTGTAAACATATAGCAACTAACAATAAAAAATAAGGCATTGCGAACAGCATAACTTTTGGCTTTCAAACTGTTCCTACTGATTGCCTTTTAGGCAAAAGCAATTACAGTTATAAAATATTTTTGCAATAAACACAAAGTCTTAATTATTCCTCCTTTATCCAATCAGTCAATTATTTAAAGTAAACTTCGGAAACTTACTTTCTTCATTAACTTCCATTATTGCAAATTAAGTTTTACCTCAGCATCAAACTTTTTAAATCCAAACGGAATGGGAAATCTTCGCCGAAGGGAAACACGGACTAAAATAATCTGCTCTCAAAGTTATAAATCGCCTAGTTCATTCCCGATTATTTCTAAGAATAGACTGTGTGTAAAAGGATTTAGCGTGCTTGGGTCAGCAAGATAATACTCGAGCAATCGAGTTTCTCTTTTGAGATATAACTGTTTGCTCAGTAAAGAATATTGGACCTGAATTTCTCTCCTTGGCATCAAGGGAATAATCAGTTATTTATGAAAATGATCGCAAACCGTCACGATGATTTATTAGAATAGAGTCATTTATTTTCATCTGAGACTTCAGGGATTAAAGCATGCAATATTGAAAGAATTCGATAATTTTTTAATTAACAATAGCTAAAGGTTTTTCCCTCTGTTTCCGATACATGGCTGCAAACATTCTTTAGTATGATTTCTCATTGTTTAAAGGATGCTGGAAAAAATAAGTCAAATAAACTAGTTTAATGTAAGGATATTTTTTTTAACTGAAATAGTGAACTGTAATAATGTTTCACTAGTTTGAAAGCATAAGGAAATTCGAGACAAAAACTTGAGAGCACACAGTGACACTTCATATCCACCAGTCCCTTATATTCAGTGCTATCAAAAGCTGATATACATGTTTGGTTGAATAACACACACACACACATATGTGCATATATATATATATATATATATATATATATATATATATATATATATATATATGTAATGATAGCAAAGGAGATGTCGGAGGACAGGTAGAGACCCCGAATTACATTATGAAGTCATAGTACTTGTAGTCGTCTGAGCATTAAGTGGTCAAAGAGTGGAGGCAAAGGCTTAGGTAGGGAGTACAGTCGAGGAACACAGGCATCCACATAATTTGACACATAATCCTTTCATTTCTTAGAATTACTTTATTGCTGGACATCATTTAGTCGAAATTACAAACATATTACTCATCTCGCGAAAAGACGAGTAATTCATTACAAAATTACAAACATATTACAAACATATTACAAACATATTACATATCTCGCGGATAACGGAGAAAAATGCCTCAGCAGCGCAACGCTGTGCGGACAGAGCGCTAAAATTCACGTCATGTCGAGTTTGACTACGAACACACAAAAGCTGAAAGAGACGCTCGGACTCTCGAAAGGTAGAGGCGAGCAAAACTTTTAATTGGCTGAAAGGTGACAGCTGACCCCAATCACACCACATCAGATGATGATCGCGTCAGACGTCGAATGTCTTGGAATATTCTTTGTTATATAACGCTTATATAAGCTAGGCTTTAAGGGAGAAACTAATGGATTAATTTGAAATACATAGGTCAAATTCAGAAATGAGGGACGATGTTCTATTGCGGTAAAATAAAGTTAATGAAAGGAAACGTTATTGTTTCATATATATGTGTGTGTGTGTGTGTGTACACACACACACACACACACAAATATATATATATATATATATATATATATATATATATATATATATATATATGCATAAATGTACATATTGGATAATATTGGATAATTTAACAAATCTCAGACCTCCACGAAATTGTTAACATCTGAGATTGGTTGAAAATATTTCTATGCGAGTGATGCTGACGCTCAGGAACCAGTGTAAACAAGGTCGGTCATAGAGGTGAAATGGTCAGCCCATCTGTTCAAAAGGAAATATGAACACCCTACTCAGCAGCATCATATATAAGGCTTCTTATGTCCTTCCTGATAGACTAGTTTTCGTTTCCATTTACCTGGCAAAACCAAATTAACAACGGTACTACAGAAAAAGGCCAGACGATTGGATAAAATAAGCGTGACAACGCCAGAACAATTTCCCACGCCTAAATGCATGAAAGTAGTCACTGAGAGGTTCTTCATCTTGGGTGCTTCCTAACAAAATCAAAAATATTAGTTTTTTCATGAGAGGACGGATAGGGGGCTACCGGCATGGGTACGCTCTGAGCACTACTGTTTCGAAACTACACTTTTACAAATTTTCGTATTATATGTAAACAAAAGTAAATAGATATTCTGAGTACAATAAGTAAGCTTTAGAAGTAATTAGGACAATACATAACATGTTATGGTAAGAAATCTGAATGCGTAAAACAAAATGATACCCGAGCTTGTCAGCTGTATTTTATGTGACGGAAAAATTAAAGTACGCGAGAAAGAGTGATTAGATGGTCTTGATTACGTCCAATTTTGATTATTTATATATATATATATATATATATATATATATATATATATATATATATATATATTAAAGTTTGATATTTAAAAACATAAAAAGAAAAAGTCAAAAACCGTACAGCAGCAGTATGAACAATTGAAAAATCCCACAGAAAGAATACTAATATGGAGATGTACCTAAGTGACCGGGGGGGGAGTTGTGACCACCCCTCTCCGATTAAACATGTTTATGTGCCATGGCAACACTCTCGGTGGTCTGGTACATCCCCTAATTATAAATCAGTGCCTTTAGCCAAACTAACAGCAAGAAAATAAGAAGTTGAACAATCTAACTAAAATGTACAACACAATAATGACAACAAAAAAGACACTATAAATGAAAAAGAATACTTAAAAAGAATATAGCCCAGAATTACCTATTGACTTGATAACCAACTTTAACAAATAAAATATACAAGAGGAATGAAATAGAAAGCAGTTCAATCTATCACTATGTAAAAATCTATCACTATATTAAATCTATCACTATGTTAAAGTATAAATTATTTGGACTTATGTTTGAGATGTGAAGATGGAATTGTAAAATATAGTATATACGATAAGCGTGATAGCTATACATTTCCAATTAACAAAATGCTATCATGGCACACATGCCTCCATAAAAATGTTAAAAGAAATGTAATCGTCAATCAATTCCTACGTAACTATAAATTGAACAGCGATAAAGATAAATTAGTGTATGGTATACGGGAAATTATAAAATTAGCTAAACTAAAAGAATTCCCAAAAAATTTTCTAATCAATATCACTAGCAATTTTTTGAAAATACCCAGGAAAGATTGCATTAATCGATTATTTTAACAAAATTGAATCAAAATTGAAATAAAATCTTAAGACATATAAAAAAAGTTCTTCAGGTGATGGAGGGTGTTATTTGCGTGTACAGGTGAGTGCATTTTTCCTCTAAACACCTATTTTTATATATTGTTACTTGGATTTATCCTGAGCTATTTAGTTTTGTATTTTGTATTGATCTAGTGTATAGGTATAGATTCTGACTTGGTGTAATCATTTTCTTTTTGTGATCACTTTAATATGTGTTGGTTATAAGGCTTAAATGTTTAAATTTACATAGTGATAGATTGAACTGCTTTCTATTTCATTCCTTTTATATATTTTATTTGTTAAAGTTGGTTATCAAGTCAATAGGTAATTCTGGGCTATATTCTTTTTAAGTATTCTTTTTCATTTATAGTGTCTTTTTTGTTGTCATTATTGTGTTGTACATTTTAGTTAGATTGTTCAACTTCTTATTTTCTTGCTGTTAGTTTGGCTAAAGGCACTGATTTATAATTAGGGGATGTACCAGACCACCGAGAGTGTTGCCATGGCACATAAACACGTTTAATCGGAGAGGGGTGGTCACAACTCCCCCCGATCACTTAGGTACATCTCCATATTAGTATTCTTTCTGTGGGATTTTTCAATTTTCATACTGCTGCTGTACGGTTTTTGACTTTTTCTTTTTACGTTTTTAAATATCAAACTTTAATATATATTATTGTTTGACGCTTTGGAGCTGCATAGCGCTTATTGGTGTCAACATGTTATATTATCATTTATCTTATTTCTTCTAGCTCTTTTGTAACTATATATATACATATATATATATATATATATATATATATATATATATATATATATATATATATATATATATATGTATATATATATGTATTTATATATATATAGATATATATATAGATATATAAATATATTATAGAGATTCTATGCTCACTTCTACCCAGACCTGGGTGTATATAATTTGAAGTGGCTCTCTATTTGAATTTGAACCACACACAGTTTATACATGAAACAATGTTTATTGAATTCGTTGCACATATAATTGGCTTTTACAGCAATAAGCATGCGTACTACTTGTACGGAATGTATAAACACAGCTTTCAAGAACAATATATTTTTATACTCACGAACAGTAAGTCAAACCAGCAGTACTGCCATGTAAAGTTCTGGCCCGCTAAGCACTAGCGCAGGATAACACCTTTTCAACCTTAACAACCTCCTCTTTTCTCATTAATGACGCTGCGTGGTATTTATACTAAGCGCGTATGCCGAAATTAGCATATCTAAAGCAGCTTCTTTAATTCACTCAAAAGTTCGATTCTTGTGAATCGAATCTTGTGTATACCTTACACTGGCCTCCCTCGAAAAAAAAATGAGGTAACTGAGGTCTGAACGGCTTCAGTTAACTAATTGAAAACGCGTGCTGGTCTGACTTTTTACATAATGGGTGGCAAAGTCAAAAAAACCTTCCACACGTTGTGTGGAGGAAAAACGCCACTACCATTTTACAAAACTAACCCCGAAGGGTCCAGGTGACACCATCAAACTGTGGATTTGCAGAGTTGCGGATACTGGGCTGGCCAACTGCGCCCTAAAATATCTATTTTAATTAAAAGTGACAACACAATTGCACAGCATGACATTTCTTGACTGTATCTGCTCTCCCCCAATTTATAATGTACATGTGTTATTTTTTTGTGAAGTTAGTACATTAGTGGTTAATTGGTATAATGTGCAGTATGTATTTTTTTTCTAGTCACTACATGTCCCCTTCAAAAATTTATAAAACAACAGTATGTCTTTTTTTTTTTCAGTGCCTCACCACTTCCCCTCAAAATGTTTACAGTATATACACTGGGGGAACTGCAAACCAATTTGGTTCGGTTTTATTAAAGGGTGGGAGTTAGAAAAAGATAATTGATACAAGACTTGTTCCTCATGAATGCAGCAACTTCCTTGCACCAGTCTGTCCATTTCGTGGAACCTCTCTTGACGGTCGCAGTCCTAGTAAAGGGGTTCGTTGACCGTGTGGGCATCCTTCGTGCAGCAGGTCGTTGGTCCTGAGGCGCTGGTCCGGATTGACGATGTACAGGAGGTCTCTTGGGAGGAGGCCAACCTTGCTGGGCGGCAGAAATCTTCCGTTTCCTGTACTTATGCAAAGGAACTTTAAAATTGTCATTCTTCCTTTTGATAACCTTGTGTACCTTATCAGCGACGCATTCATCCTTTGATGGAGTTTTTGTAGTGCACACGTTACATTGCTTCGTACTTTTGCTTGTATCGGTATTAGATTTTAATGCAGATTCTATTTTTTCAACAACCTGACTCTGCTTTTCGTATTTGTGCTTTTTAATACAACCTACGTCTATACTTCCGAAGCATCAGCTAAACTACTTACAGTATAACTCTGTGTCAACTTTTCATCTTGATTCTCAGTCTGGTTTTCATGTACTTTATTTAAAACCATATTATCAACCTGGCCTACACAATCCTCATTCGGATGGAAACTTGAAATAATATCATCATTACCTAGCGAGTTCCTACTATCGTTTAAAGAATTTTTATTGTCGTCAACTAATAAGTATTCACTAACTTCCGTAACGCATACTTCGTCATCTACTAAATTTCCTTCATTAACAGATGTGTGAATATCATCTAAAATATCAGGTATAGCATTAATAGAAGTGTCAGATGATTTATTTTCTAAACCACTAGCATTAGTATCGGCCCTATTTTCAGAAATTTGTACTGGAATTACCTCATCATTCCAGCTAGACTCACTTTCTTTATAAGCCACAAAAATACCCTGACTTTCACTATTCTCAAAATAATGATTACTGCTCGGACAAAATAATACATTTGACCAAACAGTTTCAACAGGTTGAACCATATCATGTGAATCAACTTGCCAGTGCAAGTAAGGTGCTTGCATATTATTTTCTTTAAGTGCACTAATTTCATTATAACGCCGTGCGCTTCTATTATTTTGCCTGCGGTACTGCTTACGCTGCTGGTTTGAAACTTGCGAAAAATTTTGGCGCGGCTGTATAAAACTTCTCGTACCTGAATGACGGTACGGGGTAGCGAAGAAATGCCTATTGTCATGTTTAGCTAAAGCTTGAAGGAGGGTAACCTTGCTTGTAATTGTTTGATTATCTAAAAAATCTTGAACACTTGGCTTCAAACGTTGGATAACTATTTTTAAGATTACCGTTTCCGTTACCCCTTCTAAATATTCCTCACACTTGGAAATCTTTTCCATAGCAAAATCTAATGCAGACTGACCTTCACGTTGCCTTAGCGAATAAATTTCCGCTTCAATTTCACTTTGATTAAAGGTCTTTGGAAAAACGCTAAGAAACTGTTGCTTGAATGACGAATAGTCAAAAATCAGATTACTGCTTTTCATACACGTGTACCACTGATATGCACTACCTCTTAAAGCGGCTAGAGCAATTTTAAGTTTATCCCCCTCTGGGGTGCATTGTTGCTGAACGTAATGCTCAATTTTCTTTAGGAATTGGCTTGAGGGGCCGCCATTGAATGTGGCTTCGAATGGCGCAATTTGCTGAACCATAATTACCCGAGGAAAATTTCCAGCAGGATTTTGTTCTACAACACTCATTTTTAAATAGTATATAAGTACTTGCAACAATTTTATCAATATAAGTACACAGTACACAGTTTTTAATTTCAATTATGTTGTTCGTTACAAATGTAACGCTAACTACCAGGGTATATATATTTTCCGGGCGCCAGTATAGAGATTCTATGCTCACTTCTACCCAGACCTGGGTGTATATAATTTGAAATGGCTCTCTATTTGAATTTGAACCACACACAGTTTATACATGAAACAATGTTTATTGAATTCGTTGCACATATAATTGGCTTTTACAGCAATAAGCATGCGTACTACTTGTACGGAATGTATAAACACAGCTTTCAAGAACAATATATTTTTATACTCACGAACAGTAAGTCAAACCAGCAGTACTGCCATGTAAAGTTCTGGCCCGCTAAGCACTAGCGCAGGATAACACCTTTTCAACCTTAACAACCTCCTCTTTTCTCATTAATGACGCTGCGTGGTATTTATACTAAGCGCGTATGCCGAAATTAGCATATCTAAAGCAGCTTCTTTAATTCACTCAAAAGTTCGATTCTTGTGAATCGAATCTTGTGTATACCTTACAATATATATATATATATATATATATATATATATATATATATATATATATATATATATACATATATATATAAATATATATATATATATATATATATATATATATATATATATATATATATATATATATATATACAGTAGAGCCCCGATTATCCGCGGAATTGGGTCTCAAGGGCACCGCGGATAACAAAAATCGCGGATAACCCGAAAATGTCTAAAAATGAGTTGCAAACACACAAAAAAAAATATTTCAACATAAAAACTATGTTTTATTGTACAAAAACATAATAAAACTTTTAAAATACTTACATATGT
Source organism: Dolomedes plantarius (assembly GCA_907164885.2). Lineage (NCBI taxonomy): Eukaryota > Metazoa > Arthropoda > Arachnida > Araneae > Dolomedidae > Dolomedes > Dolomedes plantarius. Next base: position 66,781,559 of record OU015490.1, read on the forward strand.
ATAGTACAGCAGACACATTTGCTCTATGTTTAAATCAGTAATATAAAGAACGGTAAACAAAAAACAGTACATACATACTGTATGTACAAAAAGTGTTCAGTTACACCTTTTTTAAAAAATCAGTCACTCGTTTTTGCTTCTTGCTTTGAAAACCCCTTTTCTTTATTCTAAATTGTACTTTCCTTAACATGATTTTTTCTGACAGATGTGCATCATCGTCTTGTTACTCTAAATATTGAAGCAATCCGTCTACGTGCTGCAAAGCAGTTTCGTGTGTTATCCGCGTAGGCGCCTCGTTTTCACTTTTATTTTGTGCCTCATTCTCGTTCACTCCCATTGCTTTGTTCGTTATCTCTATGTCAGTCAGTCGTTCAAACCCCGACTCACTTGGGTCGCATGCCACTCTTCTATGTTCTCTTCGTCGACATTCTCACCTTCGACGTTCATTTTCGACGCTCGCACTGCAGGGTCTGTTACGTAATGTTTGTTGTAACTTCTCCACCCATTTGTCTATGTACGCCCTTTAGCGGCAAGAATGCATCAGAACGAACTTTCTATCGGTCTAGCACGGAGCTCCTGCAACAAGCGGAGTTTACTATGGCAAACAATTCCTCGCTATTAAATTTATGTTATATTATTCACAGACCCTGTGCTTATTTTCTTAAACATCGTACACCTCCGTCCAGGGTCTATTGTATTTCTCTTATAAGTTGGCTTGGATTAAAAATTAAAATTGTTTTTTTTTTGAGGTTTGTAATTAAATTTTTTTTTTCGCGGCACTCGCACTCGCGGATAATCCGCACCGCGGATAATCCGCTCGCGGATAATCGGGGCTCTACTGTATATATATATATATATATATATATATATATATATATATATATATATATATATATATATATATATATATATATAGATAGATATAGATATATAAATATATATATATAGATATAGATATATAAATATATATATATAGATATATATATATAGATATATATATATATATATATATATATATATATATATATATATATATATACATATACATACATATATATATATATATATATATATATATATATATATATATATATATATATATATATATATATATATATATATATATATATATATATATACTACTACTACTACTACTACTAATCCTATTTTAGTAACTTTTTCATTCAATAAATTAGCGGCTAATTATTAGATTTAATACTGATATTTTAGTATAGATTTATTATTATTTTAGAAACGTGGAAAATATCTGCCGCGAGTGATCAGCCTGGTAATTCTGTGTGTTTTCTGATGGTTACTTTTCCCACAGTACTCGTATACGTCATTTTTCGAATCACCTTAATCTCTAAGAAGTTCTCCCCTCAAGATTTAATGGGCCCGTGCTCCACCTAGACACGGTTAATTTTAGCCGTTCTTGTTTTGGGTCGCTCAATCAGAAATCCGACTAGAGACGTCTTCGACAATGGACCCGAACTAGTAATCTCAAGCACCTTGGCCTCTGGTCTGAAACTTAGTCACTAGAGAAGACAGTTTTAACGTAGGATTACGTTCCTCCATAACGGCCCTCCGGAAAGCAAAATTTCAGATGTCCTGCGACACGAGTTATAATTTTGTCAGCGCGCCAAACCCAGTCTGTATCGCTTGGGCAAGCAGTAAACAGTTAAACAGAAAAGAACCGAAATGCGTCAAAATTTTGACATGCATATATAAATATATATATATATATATATAAAGATAGATAGATAGATACATACGTACATATATAGATACATATATACATAACACATACATACATATATACATACAAAAGAGGTTAGCAACGATAAGTAATCCTACGTTAATATCCCGCGGCAGTTTCGTTAGAAGAGACTACCTGACATTTTTTTCTAGAAAAAGAACACAATACCTTCCATATTAATTCTTTTTTCAAAATAATTTAGCAAAAAATAAACTTAATTCTTCTGACGACCCCTCTACGACTTGTCCTTAAATTTACCCAATTTTTTTCTTTCGATTAATATGCAATTGGCTACAATAAATTGAACTCAAGACCATCTGTTATAATTCGAACAGATGTAAGGAAAAGACATTTATGTCATGATCTCCATTGAAAATTCCTGCTATATTAATCAGAACCCAAACTCCTGGAACTTAATGTATTTTAGAGATATAATGGAATTCTTCATAATTTTCTCCTTTCCAAATTGTTCGGAGATAAATTCAACAGCCGGTAAATAATCTAACGTGACGGGAAGTTAATACAAATATAGGAAGCCCAGGTTAATACATTATATTTTATCTTAAGAATTTATAAATTAATTCTGATTCTCACAATATTCAATCTCTATGTTTGTTAGAATATGCTTTGATTAACACAAAAGAATGAACCACACTTAGATATTTTTGCATGCATTCTTTTACATTTAAATAGAAAATATTTGCTAAGCAGGAAATTTAGGAGAATTGTGCAGGCATCGATAAATATATATATTTAAAGCTTTGCGGAATATATTCATGAAATGAGATATGAATTTATTAATTAAGATTTGAATTAAATCTCATCAAAATCTCTAGGAATTAAAACACCCGATATGCAATCAGTTGATACTGCAATATCATTTTCCCGTAATCTCACATTTCAAATGATTGCAGTTACTTAATCTCTTAACTACTAGGCAAACAGTCTCTGAATACTTCAGATTAATTTTTATAAAAATGCATCAAATTATATTTGAGTTTTGCACTTTAAAAGTAATGGCTGGTAACGTAACTGGAGACAAACATGCTTAAGTTAAATGGGGTTTTCCTAAAGCTCTCCCTGGGGTGAACTGAGAAGAATTTAAATGGATATCACACACATCTATTTAATTACTCTACAAACTGCGAAAAGCATGTAGACTCAAGATCTCACCATCACCACTTTAGGAATTGATAGGTTTTGATATAAAGTAAAATTTTACTAGACAGAAGTAACTATGTTATAACACAGACAGTCGCACATACGAACAATGTAGTCTGTTTGTGGAAAATTTAAAAAGTTTGCTTCAGAAAAAAAAAGTATAAAATTTCCCTCTTCCGGTGACGCACTCAATTCCTCTAATAACTGTAAATAAATAAGTAAATAAATAAATAATTACATACATATATATATATATATATATATATGAGTGTGTGTGTGTGTGTGTGTGTTTGAGAGAGAGAGAGAGAGAGTCGGTGAAAGGCAAAGTGGTGTAAGTCAGTAAGGCAAGTGTGGTGTAAGTCCAAAGCGTTTTACTGCAAAAACTACTAAAAATTCCACTATAAATTGAACAAATTATAATTCATAATAATTATTATAATATTAAAAATAATAAATATTTGAAATTCCACTATAAATTGAACATGGAGATTACATTATTGCCCTCAAATAAAAAAAGTTTAAAATGTGACTTGAACCACTTTGACTTTCACCACATATATATATATATATATATATATTGCAGACACACACACACACACACACACATATATATATATATATATATATATATATATATATATATATATATATATATATATATATATACAGTGGCGCACCCAGGAATTTTTCTTGGGGGGTGGGGCAGGGCCCCTTCCCCCCCTCTGGATGCGCCATTGTGTATATATATATATATATATATATATTATATACATATTCTTAGTATATTTCTCTCAGGAACACAGCATACATAAAATCGGATGCGAGGGACAACATGCATTGACAATAGAGTGAGATCCAGAAAGAGTAATAATTACAAGATAAAGAGAATTTTTTATATACCATGATTTTAAATTTTCTGTTGAATCATATAAACTTGACAATTCTATGTATTAATAAATACTTTTTAAAATTTTTTTTGATGAATTATCCCATCAACTGGAAAGAAAATGAAGTTAATTGATAAGTTAACTTGCGTTTAACTTTTCGTTCCCGTCCCGGTCGATAGATGGTTGCACCATTCTACAAAACAAAATTAACTGAAAATGAATTCAATGCTGCTTAAAGATGGCTAAAAGTATTAAAAAATGCATTGTCATCGTGTTCTGAGCTATTCTAAAAGTTTCAAATGTCTAGCTACTCGGAAAGTTAGTTAAAAGTCGATTGCAAGATTTGTACCGGACAAATAAACACACACACACACACAAACAAACAAACAAACAACTAAGAAAGCGAGTTAATAAAACCATGGTAAAAATAAACCACTCATAGGCCATTCTCTTCCTTTTGTATACGGAACTCATGAAATGCTCTGGCATAAAATACAGATGACAGCATGCTACAGAAACTATTACCTCTTTTGTGGCTGCTAACATTAACACTTAGGGAAAGATCTGTCAGTTAAAAAGCTACACCTGTTAAAAGTTGTTGTTGTTGTTTCCAACGGGGCAGGCACTCTGCCTATTACGGGATTTTTGAAATAGTTTCTTTTTCTGTGTCATCTTCGATTTTTTTTTAGATGAAACCCTCTAATCGCCAAAGAAATTCGTTGTTCACTCTCAGCTGCGTTTCTGATGAAAGTCATTAACTTTTCGAGTCTATCTTTCGGAGTTTCTCCAATTGTCGATTGTCTTTGTCAAACTCTCAACAACACCATCTCCAGATACAAAGGCTCATTAGGTAATTCATACAAGTTAATTGCGAAGTTACGTGTTATGGATTAAGGTTATGCTTTTTTTTAAAGATCTATGAAATTTCGTTTCTTTTACGTTAGCCGGGCGCAAGTAATAAATCGTCAAATATGGTTCACAAGTCGCATTTTCAGGGTTTTTTTTTTTAATTAACTGTAAATCTCGTGATTAAGGTGCGTGAAGGAACAAAATATATATGCAACCATGAATTTTATTCTTCATTGTTTAAATATTTAGTTAGGAGGCCAATGTCCTTCAAAATGTCTTCAAAAGGAACCTCTTTTTTATTGTCGCCACAGAAATTCAGCTGAGTACGGTTGCAAATGAAGACGTGCTGCTCCTCGATGTATTTTATATGGCCACTTGGTGCTTTAGCAGTCACTCAATCTTTTGTGCGACTGTGAAGAAAAGAAGCATATTTTGTTGTTTCTAGTTAATTTCCGATTTTTATTCATGCGTATTTAGCATTTTCGGTGTTATTGAGCTGAGTGTCCGAACTTAATCGTGTTCTTTCGCATAATTCCTGTGTACCGTGCTTTGTTTTACGGATTGCATCGCCATGGCGTAGCCGGTGGTAGATTGACCATGGGATGTAACGGTTTTTTGCCTGGAAGTAGTGGACAGGGTACCAGGTATGTTCTCCCTAATGACACTCCTAGCCCACTGTTCTCGTTCATGCCCGTTGATCCGCCATTCTATTCCAACGTTTTGTATAAAACAATGCTTCTTCAAAATTAAGTATAGTTATTATCTATTAACCGTCTTCAAGGGGTTGCCAAATTAGCCATTTTTTCTTCTCGCCAATGGCGATAGTTGTTAGTGCAAACGCCAAATGCGCCCGGCTAACAGAAAAGTACCGGAATTTCAGGTTTTATATACGCATGAACTATAACTTTCTAACGCAAAAAATATAATTTTCCCAAGCATTCTTCCTCTTAATCATTTAAATTCTTTTAATTTGACCATTGTTTCCCTTTATGATCTCCTCTTTAACTTTTCTAATTTTTTTCCCTTTCCTATTTTCTTTTCTTTTCCAACCTTTGCTAAGTTAATTTTCAAATGCTCGGTAATTTTTGTACGGCAATATATACATATATATATATATATATATATATATATATATATATATTGTCACGATGATTTCCCACCGGAAGTGTGAGGAATATTCCAGAAACCTCTGGAACCGGAACTGAAATAAATAATAGATAAATTTGCATACAGCTCGCATGCAGGCCAAATTAAAATAAACGATGTTCTTGCACCTCGACGGCGGCTGCTTTTGAACCATATATATATATATATATATAAATGTATATATATATATATATATATATATATATATATATATATATATATATATATATATATATATATATATATATATATATATAAAGTTCGAAAGCAGCCGCCGTCGGGGTGCAAGAACATCGTTTATTTTAATTTGGTCTGCATGCGAGATGCATATATATATATATATATACCTCGAAGTTTATAGTTATGAGCCTCATGACACTTATTATTGTATTTTATGAGCTGGAAAGTGCATAATATAAAATCACAGGGTATGAAAGTAACCCTTTATACTTCCTTTCAACCAATAAAAAAAGATTATTGAAATCTATTGACGGGAGCGATCTTGTAAATACATAAAGAAATTTCAGGCATGAGTGCGCCAATTTAATCTCTTGAATTTCAGCGAATGGCATTATTTTTCCTTCCTTTAATATTAAACAAAACTGCACGCCATGTTTCTCTAGACATAATCCATCTTTCTCCCCGTCCCTTTCTTGAACTCGAATGAATACCTTTTGGAAAAACTGCGATAAAGCATTTTTAGAAATATTCCTTTGGAGCAGGTGAAAGAGCATAAAGAAATTATTACTTTCTCAGAAATACGCCTCCAAAAATATTTCCAGGGGTATTTTTTGTGTGTGGCATAAACTGCGATGAAAGAAGAAATATTTTCAAAATATTGCATCTTCCGTTGAATGGACAATGTTCTTCATGTTATTTTTTTTTTATCTTCAGTACCAGACCATCGTAATTACGACCGTTTTCTTTTTCTAGAGTAAAATAGTAAAATGCATGTTAGGATTATGCTGTGACATTTATATGTTTATTCAAACTGTCATTTCTCCGAGAAATGAGCTATTTTCGCTCGTGAAAAGGATTTTTTTATCGTTTATGTGAATAACCATTCTCCATGTCGAAGATTGGAAAATTATTAAATTAGCGCAAAGCATTTTTTAGATTTTGCTGCAGATTGGATTTTTTCATCATGAATTTTTTTTAAAGAATAATTTCAGGCTTTTATGATGTTGTTTTGCAATTATGCAGGTCTCGAGACCTTCAGTTACTAATAAAAGTTGAGAAACTGGTGAAATTTAGTTTTTCTTTTTTCTAACCTTTTGAATCTCGCGAACGAAGTTCTTCAAAGAAGCTTCAACAATATCGGGCTAATTTAAGACTGAGGGGGTATTTCTCTTCCTCTAAGGAAATTATATACTAGCAAAAGCCACACATTCAAAGGTGCTTATAAAAATGGGTTTTGTCTCATAGATTTAAAACAAATGTAGAGGGCGCGATGGCCCAGTTGGAAAGAGCAGCGGGCCAGTGATCTGAACGTCCCTGGTTCGATGCTCGTCGCTGCAAATCCACCGCCGTGTTCACTAATGGTGGCCGGGGCACTTAAAATAGATCATGGCTGCAATGTCCTCCAAGTTATCAAATTTACCTCTGGAGATACGGGGTAAAGTGTTCCGGTCTCGTAACTTCACTCGGTTCAAAATTACGGGACCGGCCATTTAGCCATGTAGGACTCCGACCCTTGTGGTGCTAATTCAAAACAGGAGCCGCCCCTTTCAGCCCAGTAGCCTATTAGGACCTGGTGAATGGAACCTCCAACCAGGGGTCATTAGCAACAGCAAAACAGATGTATGTGTTTTTACAAGCAATACACTGAACTACAATATGAAGTTCCCATCCAGGATCATACAAAACTTCCAAAATATCAAAATGAAATTTTATGGCCCTCAAATGGCTATTTCTTATTTTATAGTGTTAAACACTGCTTTTAAAAACAAAAGAGATAATGTTATATGTCTGATGAATAAAAATTGTAAGTCTTTATCACATATATACAAACTTTCTTGTTAAATAAATTGTGCAATATACATTACACTGTTAAATGATTTACTGTCGTTTATACAGAAAGGATGAATTATATGAACAAACGGTCCCATATTACAAGCGCTACTTCTTTAAATAACCTGAGCATTCAACTGTACTTCCGCGGTGAATGCTCCAAAGCAACGTTATTCTGCAATCCGTCGCTGCTTGGTCAATATCGGTTTATCTAATATCTGGAATAGAATTGAAATATCATTTTGCAATCTCGCTCCAGGAATATTCCACACTAGTCGGCAGCAATGTTTGAAAGCTCACGTACTATACCAAATGCTATGCACTCTAACACCTCTAGCGAGTAAACGCTCCCACTTATGTAATATATCGGAAGCGAATATAGAATTACAACATTTCGATTACGATATCAATTAAACATCGCTTTAATTTGTTTGTCTGTTTCAGCAGTATGAGTTCGAGGGTGATATATTAAATGGACATAAATATAGACTTTAAATAGCAATTGTCAGCTATAATCTCTTGCAGCTTCACTGCATATGAAGGATTTGTCATTTTATTTTAATTACAATTACTTCCTAACATAGGCGTAGCGCTCCCCCAACTTAACTTGAAATAAATTAAAATGTTAATAGAAGTTCAGTTAAAATTGGAAAATTGTAGAAAACTTTTAAGAAAGTTGGTTTTTCCGCGCTTTTTCAAACTGTGAAACTGAAGATTCCGAATACGTCTTTAGCCCTAACATAGTTTTTATGTTATGAAATTACATAAAAACTATGTTAGGGCTAAAGTTTTTATGTAAACTTTAGCCCTAAAATAAAGTTTAGGGCTAAAGTTTAAAGTAAAGTTGTACAATGATACGATCCGTAACAAAAATTCGATGCTATTTTTTTTATCTCATCTTATTTATATTATATTTATTTTTCTCACTGTATAAATTTTGAATACTACTCAAACATCAATTCTATTGTTATTCAGTTTTAAAAAAATCATAATGTTTCCTATTTTAAGGACAGACAGGCAGTCAATGCGCGGAGGAGGGCCCTAACTGAATTCAATTCGTGCCCCTCCAAAAGTTAGAAGCACGCTGCGCCTATGCTTCCGAATGCAACAAGAGGGAATGTACAAATCAGCTATGATTTTGACAAACTTCTTAGTGACAAAAACATCCATTAACATTCATCCATTAACATTCAAAATGCGGGCTTGTGGCGGCTCTGTGGTACAGCGCGCTGGTTCTCGGTGCTGAGGGTGCTCGGATTGAATCCCCGCGTTACGCCGCTAAAAGACTTCATTTGTGTCGTCCCTTCAGAGGGGGTAATTCTAGTCCGCCTATATGGTGCCCCCATAATAAAATGGCTAGCAAAACTGCGGTATACTATGTCGGTAAGGATATTTTCCAAGAAACCGTCTGCCGCATTGGATGAAAAAATTCGAAATGCTCTTGACGGAAGATTTAAAAACAGTAAATTGTCTAATAACGAAAGATACAGCGTGTCCAGCGAAGGACAAAACTAAAAATCTCGGAAGCAAAGATCTGTGGAAGAATACAGCAAATGGTATGTTTATCGTGAAAGCTGTAAGAATTTTATACACTAATTTTCGAAATAGTTACAAAAAATGCTAATAGATGGCGCTGTTAGCCAAATTTTACTGGCGCATACATGGATTGGCCTCCATACTCGCCGGACCTGAATCCTGTGATTTTTTTTGGTGGGGGGAGGGGGGGGCACATTAAAAGATACTGTCTACAGGAACCATCCCACCACGCTGGACGAGCTTCAATCGGCGATGTGTGTAGCAGCTGAATCGATTTCTGTTGAGACACTACAGGGTGTGATGGAGAATTTTATTGTTCGTTTGCGCCGCCTACGTACAGCGAATGGTGAACATTTTGAAAAGATTGTGATGTAGTGATTGCAAAGACTGCTTGCAATGACTGCGAGTTTATTCATGCATACCGATGCGAGTTGTAGAGCGCCATCTGTTAGCAGCTTTTGTAACTATTTCGAAAATTAGTGCATAAAATTCTTACAGCTTTCACGATGAGCATACCGTTTGTTGCATTCTTCTACGGATCTTTGTCTTCGAGATTTTTAATTTCGGAATCAGGGATTCCTTCGCTGGACACGCTGTATTTTTCCGAACTGTTTAAATTGTCTTTAACTTTTCAAAATGTTCACTAACCCACGACTTTTTTTTCCATAGTGAGTGAGACGAACGGGACAAAACGCTTCCCCACTTCCCATTCGACGGGCAGCGCCCTCTCGGAGCTGCCCCTGAAAATGGCGGAGGACAACCATGAAGACAGCCCGGACGAAGGGATGGTCCTCAAGCGAAGGGTCGGACTTCTGAGTGGTGTAGCCCTCATCGTCGGGACCATGATAGGTAAGCTTCATCGTCTCATTTATGTACCTAGAATGATTGTGCCTCTCCTTGTCAGATGCTCTTCCCAATGAGGGGTTCCCAACCTTTTTCCTACATCGACCCCTTTTAAAAGAATGATTTTCTTCATCGCCCCCTTCACATTTTTCTCTATAATATACAGTGGAATCTCGATCGATCGTTTTCGGATCCATCGTTTTTCCGCATGTGTCGTTCATTTTATCCAGTCCCAACGATCATATTGCTTTGTTATGTTTCCGCATCTATCGTTTTCCCGCATTTATCGTTTATTTCAATCGGTCCCTTCGAAAACGATAGATCGAGATTCCACTGTACAACATACAACATAATTATAATACTAATAATTGCACATAAAACACTCGAAGATAACAATTTGACGAAGAATATGATAAAAAAAATTAGAAAAAGTGGTTCATTACGTTTATGTTTTATTAGTTTTGTACTATTTTCATTTTTTAATTTCACAAGTATAAACAAGATTTCAGAAACACAGATTGTAATTGCACAAACATCGCCAAGAGAAAAACGAAACTGCTTCTGATTGATTGCGTCGGGAGGACCCATGTGTTGTTTAAGGTCCAGTGGATTCATTAGCGTTAATGAATCCTGTTGCGAGGCGCAGAAGAGTTCAGGCTATCTGAAAATACCATTTTTATTGGATTATCAGCATTTATGCAGATGTCAATAGTAGACACGTTTTCTCCAAAGGATAAATTATTTGAGTTACACTTTATTTGAGTTTCTCCATGGGATAACATTGAGGTCAGTGAATTCAATAGGGTTGGTACACGGCAGCCTTAAACTGAGAGTTAAAAGAAATTCTTTGTTTGACAATTTTAGATTCCAGTTCTTGACAAATATATTGCACGGGGATAATTTAAAACTGAGGGGTTATTCTCTTCCTTTAATGAAACTATATGCCAGCAAAAACTATACATTCAAAGGTATTTGTAAAAATGCGTCTTATCTCAAAGATATAAAACAGATTTTTTTTTTTTTTTACAAGGAATACCTTGAACTGCAAAGTAAAGATCCCATCCAGGATTATACAAAACTTCCAAAGCATCAAAATCTATATATTTAAGTTGCTAAGCTGATTCTTTGGACAGTCTGTGATAGAAAACTACTGCATCCATTTACTTCATTTTGGTCTTAAACGAAAGATTGTAATCTATAATTGTGTCAAATTTGGTTTTTGTAACCGCAATTTCTATTAATTAGTGATAATTTACAATTCAAAAAATTTGCTTTCTGCGCATGCTCAGTGACATTTTTAAATATGGCTTTAAATACTCAGCACGAGGCCGCATAAACACATTTTGTTTCTACGCATGCTCAGAGTCATGTTTAACCCTTTAACTGGCGCGCCAATTTTTGGAACACCAGCAGGCGCGCGTGGCACAAAGTGCAACGTCTCTTTCAACCTCGATTATTCCTTTTGTCATAAACTTTCTTTTTTTCAAATTGAAAATAATAATTCTGCGTTTTATGATAAGATATAAAATGTTGATAATACTGAGATATATTTGTAATTAAAGGCCAAAGAATGCAGATGCAATCACTTTATTTCAAAATTGTCCGATTTATTGGATCTAAGGGCAACTTGCGAATGGATTCCTATTATGTCCAAAAACCTAAAAAATAACGAGATTGTCCGTCTTCGTGATATTTGGGGTACCGTGTAATAGCTGCACATTTGATCGACTACATCAACTCCTGCTTTTGTCGTATTGTAATCCAGTATAATCACTGGTTTACCACGGTTAAATCACGACTAATAAATGAATGGAAAGGAATACAAGGGTCAGAAAATCGGACCTGCATTACAAAGGGTGTAGCTATAAATAGAAAATGCTTAGAACATTCAAACCTTACATGTAAAAACAAACCATTGAAAATTACGAAAATGTTGCACTTTGTACACGGGAAGGGTTAAATCTCGCTTTAGATACTTACTAAGCACGACGCCGCATAACACGTTAATTTGTCTATTCCGAGAATCTCTCTACAGTGTTACCGAGTACACATACCGAGGGTTTAGTTTGTCATTGAGTAGCCATATTTCTTTTTATTGGGTTCAATAGCAATTTTTTAAAGTGAATTCCTCTAGTCTAATAAATTGCGATTTTCAACATTTCGCAATGATGTGTTGTGTATAATTGAATCGGTCATTTTGAAAAGGAGTCAACTCTTTTCAAAAACTCATCTCCACTTTTCTCCAACTTTTCTGCCCCCCCAAAGTTTAAAAAAATATTAAGAAATTATATTTTGGCATTAGGATTGATGCCTTATAAACATAATAAATACTAAATTTAGTCTAACTAATAATGTAAGAAGGCTAGTTATAGTTTTTTGCTTCTCGTGAAAAAATTTTAAAAAATGGAGATTGCAATTTGTGTATTAGTACATTTATTTACTATTCATCCGTCATGTTTTAACGAGCACCAACTAGTGAAATTTTAAGACACACAAAGGGCCTAGTTCTTATTTAACCCTTAAGCGGGAGCGCCAATTTTTGGGAACACCAGCAGGCGCGCGTGGCACAAAGTGCAACGTCTCTTTCAACCTCGATTATTCCTTTTGTAATAAACTTTTTTTTTCAAATTGAAAATAATAATTCTGCGCTTTTATGACAAGCTATAAAATGTTGATGATACTGAGATATATTTATAATTAAAGGCGAAAGAATGCAGGTACAATAGCCTTATTTCAAAACTGTCCGGTTTATTGGATCTGAGGACAACTTGCGAATGGATTCCTATTATGTCCAAAAACCTAAATAACAATGAGATTGTCCATCTTCGTGATATGCGGGATACAGTGTAATAGCTGCATATAGGAACGACTACATCAACTCCTGCTTTTGTCGTATTGTAATCCAGCATAATCGCTGGTTTACCACGGTTAAATCATGACTAACAGTGAATGGAAAGGAATACGAGGGTCAGAAAATCAGACCTGCATTAGAAAGGGTGTAGCTAAAAATAGAAACTGTAAAATTACTAAATTACCTTCAAAATTACGAAAATGTTGCACTTTGTACACGGGCGCGCCCGCTGAAGGGTTAATAGTGGTAAACACTGGTTTTAAAAAACGAAATAGATAACTTATCTGATGAATAGATATATATCTGATGAATGCAAATTCTGTTGAGGAGAAAAGAATGAACGCTTTAAACTGCCAAACAGACTTACATTAACCCATTTTTATGTAACTTCAACGCTGATGTAACCCATCAAGATATCTTTTTACCCATTTCAGAAGGCAAACCGTCTAGATATTCACTGGTGCATTTCAAATGCTTCGCTAGGATGTAACTTCCTCTTCCTCATCCAGTAATTTGCACTTATTCTAATATCTTGTCCCCGGTTTAGGATTCGCACAAAAAATTCTTTTCACATCTTTTGTTAAATATCATCCATCTCATGTAAAATGGCTTTTAGCCAAATAAGAAACAAAACGATTCCAATGCTCTCCTTGATTATTTATTGCAAATTTTTTTAAAGAGAAAACTAAACTCTTCTTGTGTGACAGACTGGAATGCTCAAAATGCTGAAAGGCTATGTATCATTTTAAATTGATATACCTCGCTATATGCTTAGCTTCCGCCTAAGATTTGTTGTAGCAGAAGTTTTTATTTTCATGATATGTAATGGCTAAAACGTGGGTTTTGACAACGTTTTCTTTTGTAAATTTGTTGACTCCATTAAGCCCAATTCCTAGGATGAGTAATTAATCGAGGAAAAGAAATAAAATTATTTTATCTGCTTAACTCTGAGCTCTAAATCAGGCGAGTCCAAGCCGCGGCCCGACGGCTACATGCGAATTGGAAAAATATTTTGTTTTGCATGTTCCCGCAAGACAAAAGGTTGTACACCCATGTTCTAAATCAAGGGTCGGCAATTTTTTTTAGAAAGGGTCAGATTGTAAAAAATTTAGGCTCGGCGGGCCAAGTAGCAAACATGAAGATATGAATGGTTAATTTTCTCATTGAGCAAAAACAATGTTCATATTTTTTTTTATTATGAAGTGATACATTTACATAATATTCATACACATTTTATTAATAATTACAAAAAAAAAGAAATAAAAGATTTTCATATACGCATTAAAAACGTTATTATTAAATGAATTAAAATTTCTAATGCAAAGAAAGTAATTGTTTTTTCTATCATAATATTTCATCATACTGGATTTCGAAATTAGTACTTCTTACCATTAAAGTTGTTTGTAAATGGCTATCTGTTAATAATGGCCTGAATTGCTATTTTACATACTTCATTTTCGAAAATGTCTTTTCGCATTGGTAAGTACTGCCAAATACGGATATAAATCACCGTGCATATGATTTTAATTGAACGTATTTATCTTCCGAAAGATATTTATAAAACTGGGTTAGATCCTTTTCTTTAAACATCATTTTTAACATATCATCAACAAACGAGAGAAAACGACAGTAGCGCCACTCGCGGGCATTATTCACAACTTTTCAACTCAACTATCGGCTCAACTATCGGTAAAAGCAAGAACAGAGCAGTGCAGAGCCCCAAATAAAATAGAGCACTTACCGTATGGATACAGAAATTATATAACAATAAAAATTGTTCGAAATCACGTTATTTTCTAGACTTGTAAATGAAGATAAGATTCAAATTTTGCAGAGGGGAAGACCTCAACCAGTACTAGTACAACAAGGACTTAAAATAGAGCGCAGGGAAAAGAACCAGTGATATTTAATCCCAGTGAGTAGTTAAAATAATAATAGTTAAGCGGGAGTATTTTTAGGCACACAAAACAATAGTGTGTCTGGCTGTGTTTGCTTTATTCCGTCTGAAATATGATCTTAGAGTAACACTCGTTTCTTTAGTTCAAGTTAGTTTACGGAGTGTAATAACGTGAGAAATCAATCACTTGGTCACTCAGCGCTTGGTCAAGAGCGTCCACTTCATGTGTTTTTCTATAGCAAGACCATGTGACTAATTTCGCAGTTTTGTTAACAGATTCTTTTAAATATGAAAAAGCATGGGAATGAAATCTTTAAGGAAAATCATACACGAAACAATCGTAAAATATACAAAAGCAAAGTGCTAAACTATATATATATATATATATATATATATATATATATATATATATATATATATAAATAAATAAATATATATATTAATATATATATATATATATAAATAAATATATATATTAATATATATATATATATATATATATATATATATATATATATATATATATATATATATATATATATATATATATATATATATATATATATATATATAAATAAATATATATATATATATATATATATATATACAAACATATATATATATATATATATATATATATATATATATATATATATATATACATATATATCTATGTATATATATTTATATATGTATGTATTTACAAGTAGTTATCAAAATAATGGAAACACTTCGGAATAACATGAAATTCTTTATTAAAATGGCATAGGACCATCTATGACATTTAATTCCACATGAATTCACTAAGGTATTGAATTATGCAATTCATGAATAGTGGTTAAGGGAATATTATACCATTCTTTATGGATAAATCGTCAATGTTCCTGTAGAGATGCTGTTGGTGGATATCGAATCCTAACTCTATTCTCTAAAGCAGACCACAGCAGTTCGAGGATATTGACGTTTAGGGACTGTGCGGGCCTGATAAGATGTTTGACTTTGTCTTTGTGTTCCTCAAACCACGATCTGACACGTCTAGCTTGTATGGATCGGAGCATTATCATCATGGAGAACGCCATCTCCTGCAGGAACCAATTTTTGCACCATAGGATGAATCTGGTCTGCTAAAAGTTCGATATAGTCCTTCCCAGTCAATCTCCCTTTCAGGGTTACAATAGACCCCTTTTGAAAACCATGAAATGGCCGCCGCAGCCCTGAGAAATTTCCCTCCATGTTTGACAGCTGCATGAGACAAGCATGATCGCATGCTTGTGCAGGTGTTCTTTAGACATATGCACGTCCTGTTGCGGGGAACAAAGTGAACAATAATTCGTATAACCAAATGTCATATTTTGACGTATCACTTGACCAGGATTTGGGCTCGTGGCACCACTGTAGAGGACGTTTTGTATTCACATCTGTTACAAGTGACTTGGAAATTAATACTGTGTCGTAAACTTTATGTTTGTGAAGTTTTCTCTTACCTGTAATGACTGATACTGGAACCTGCAGATTCAGATGGAGCTCTACGGTCACTTTGTCTGCAGTTGTCTTCTTCTTTTAAGTCACAATCCGCTTCAACACCCGTCAGTCTCTTAACTTTCTCTTTCAACCCCTATTCTGTTTCACAGAGGATGTCTTTCCATGCACTCTGTATGCCGTCATGACTTCCGATACCATAGTTCGGTAAACACTCAAAACCATGGAGGATGTTGTAACAGATACTCCAATGAGATACGCTTCAATAATTTGCCCTCTCTGCACGGTCTACAAGGTTGACATCTTACGCTATCCCTCAAAGAGCCTGATGCCCGTAGTTTCATAACTGCTACCTTAGAGTAGAATAATGCATACACGATATTCTATAAAAAATACTGGTCCCTAGACTTGTTTTTTAAGGAATATGAAGCTCTTTCATAAACACCACTAATATTGATATGTGTTTCCATTATTTAGATAACCACCTGTAGGTATGTCTATATATATATATATATATATATATATATATATATATATATATACATACATACATATATACAAACATACATATATATATATATATACATACATATATACAAACATACATATATATATATATATACCTAACACCCCAGTCCGAAGCCCAACGCGCTACCACTGCTCTACCTCCTACAACGCCCTCTAGCACTAAAGTACAACTTCTGTGACCATACTGCGACCATACAGAGAGTTCTGAAACACCTCGTATATATAAACGTTACGTTTGCTAATTAACAACTGAAAATAAACTTTTTGGATACAAAATTCTGAAAAAATACAAAAGCTTTAGAAATACTAAAGATCAAATAACAGAATTCTCTTATTTCTGTAAAAATTACATTGCCTGATACGACAAATATTTTTCAGTACTTTATGTGCTTACCCGCTGTACATCTAACTCTAGTGTATTTATCTCGGAACGGAATTCCGCATGGCTTGCCAGTTTTAAAGGCTGAAACTGAAATTTACTGCAAGGCATAACTTTGAAATTTTGTTCAAAGAGATACCTTTTTCCTTTTGTTTCGTCGTCATTGCATCGTCTTTCTTCTCTTTAATTATCAAAATCCAGAAAAAAAAATCTCAAAATAATTTTCCTGTCGCAAATGAAAGAAATGATTTTATAATAAGCTCTTTATGAATTAAATTTAATTAAAAAAGCTGAAAACGAATTGTTATTAAACTTTTCCCATGTACAAAAGAGAAACAAAAAAATTCTGATAGAGCAATTAAGAAGGTATATCAAAAACTAAACATAGTTTAAGATATAACTTTTCCAGTTTTAACGTAGGATTACGTTCCTCCATAACGGTCCTCCGGAATGGAAAATTTCAGACGCTAAAACCGTCCGTCCGTACCTCGCGAGTTATAATTTTAGCAGTGTTCCAAACCCAATCTGTATCGCTTAGACAAGCTGTAAACAGTTAAACAGAAAAGTACCAAATTGCGTCAAAATTTTGACATATATATATATATATATATATATATATATATATATATATATATATATATATATATATATATATATATATATATATATATATACCAGGTGGCCATAATTAAACTGACAGTGCTCACAGTGTTCTGTAGCGCGATCTATTTGCGAGAATGACGCCACATTTTGTAGGAAGATTAAACAAGACGGGGGACGGAGGATTCCGCGAAAAAATAAATTAGTTCCAAAAGTCACCGCTAGGGGAATATTTGGCGCTACGATGGACCTACGATAAATTCCGCTGTGAACCCACACCAAACAGTTACCTTTGGTGAATGTAAGGGAATTTCTGTGACTGCATGTGGTGATTTGTCATCCCAAATTCGGCAGTTCTGGGTATTCACAGTTGCATGCAGGTAAAAGTGGGCCTCGTCCCCATAAGATTTTCCACGGCCAAGCATCATCCACCTGCATTCTGGCAAGAAAGGTGAGAGCAAAAGTCAGTCGCTTATCATGGTCGGGGTACAGTAACTCCTGTACACGGCTGATCTTGTACGGATAGAAGTTGATAATCTTTCGTAAGATTTTCCATGCCGTACTGTAAGGCATATCCATATTCCGAGCTAATCCACGAGCGCTAGAGGTGACAGCAATATTGTCTGATCCTCTGTCGACAATCGCCGTGGCAACTGCTTCGATTGTATCCTGTGGTACAGGTTTTCGTCCTCTGCCTGACTGAACCTTCACAGAACCTGTTTTCTCAAACGTCGCAACCATTGCTTTTAGCCCATTAACTGACACAGGACCGTTACCTTTACGCATTGTTTTGTGCGTTCTAAAAGGACGAAGAGCGGCTGACGCGTTGCACTGGTTGAGGTAAAAGAATTTGACCAGTAACGCACGCTCGACTAAAGAAGGAGACATTACACATAAACTTTCAATCCGATTGATTCGAAACGTAACACATTGCCTTTTAAAACCCAAGCAGCTGGCACTGTGCCAATGGGTGTAACGTGAAATTTGAATAAAGAACTTCTTCTGCTCAGCGTACGTGATATTGCAGATCACGAGACTTTATCGGTGTTTATGTAGATTTTACGCTTTTTTAAAAGTGTTGCCATATTGCACTTGAACTAAATAAGAAAATGTGCATAATAAAAGGTAATTTTATTCCGTATTAATTTGCATTTGTTAACACTCTATTTTCTATTACACAGCGCCAAATATTCCCCTAGCGGTGACTTTTGGAACTAATTTATTTTTTCGCGGAATCCTTCGTCCCCCGTCTTGTTTAATCTTCCTACAAAATGTGGCGTCATTCTCGCAAATAGATCGCGCTACAGAACACTGTGAGCACTGTCAGTTTAATTATGGCCAGCCGGTACATATACGAGTATATAGATGATATATAGATAGATAGATAGATAGTGATATACACATATATATATAACACATACATACATATACTCATACAAAAGAGGTAATCAACGATAAGTAATCCTAAGTTAATAACCCGCGGTAGTTTAGTTAGAAGAGACTACCTGATTTTTTAAAAAATAAAACCTTAAACTATTAAAGCCTGTTTATAGGCATATTGACCTTCATATAAAAACATGTTCTAGGAAAAATCATTACGAAATGAGCATAAATGGGAACAGAATTTTCTCCAGACCCCCTTAGATTTTTATACTGAATGTGATAGTTAATATACCCTGAAAACTAAATGGCACAGTTAAAGGAACGTCGGGCCTTTATTTGTGCAAATCTTTTCACTGTAAAACTGATTGCGTTATTGTAAAAATAAATTTATTTCTGTAGGTTAATAGTACCAAAATAGTCTTTTTTTCAAGTAAAAAATCATTTATGAAGCTTCTACGAAGTAATTTATAAAGGGTAAGTGTAGTAATAAACTTTAAATCGGTTTTTCTCAAAACAGATTTTTCAAGGTTTTTACATTTTTTAAATGCTCCATGCGACTTAATTTTTGCTGAAAATTTACGAAATTGATAAGGAAGAATCCTGATACTGTTTACAAAGAAATTGGGTATGCATTTTACAATTTGATTTTATTGAGGTAATTAAATTTGATTTATAACTTATTAAAAAGCAAAAATTTGATGAAAATCGAAATGGAATTCAGAAAAAAATCTCTAAAAAATTAATTCTTCAAGGGATTAAATAATCGTTACCCATATTTGTTTGTTATACAGTTTAAAGTGATTAAAATTCAAAATCGAGGAAATATCTTAAAATTTAAGTTTCGAGGAGCATTTTACAATTTTGTTTATAAATTAAAAATTTTTTTTAAATCTTAAAATTATAATAAGATTGGAATTTTCTTTTAAGGTTATCTATATATTTAAAGTGAGATGTACGTATGTATAAAATTTCGCATTTGTATGATAAAAAGACTTTTTATATACTATGTTTATAAATTTTCTGTTGAATCATATAAACTTGACAATTCTATGTATTAATAAATACTTCTTAAAAATTTCTTTTGATGAATTATCTCATCAACTTGAAAGAAAATGAAGTTAATTGGAAGTTAAATTGCGTTTGATTTGTTTGACTTGTTGCATTTGACTAGTTCCCTTTCCGACCAATAAATGGCTGCACCCGTCTACAAAACAAAATTAACTGAAAATAACTGAAAATTAATTTAATTCTGCTTAAAGATGGCTAAAAGTATTTAAAAAATGCATTGTCATTGTGTTCTGAGCTATTCTAAATGTTTCAAATGTCTAGCTAGTCGGGAAGTTAGTTAAAAATCGATTGCAAGATTTGTACTAGACAAACACACACATAAACACACAAGAAAGCAAGTTAATAAAAACATGGTAAAAATAAATAAATTTAAATTTCAACCGTTCTCTTAAGTGTTTAGTTACGTATTCAATTATTCTGACAAGAATTCATTACCGATTGTTAAAAATGCATACATAGGTTAAGGCATCCTTAGAATCATAACGTACAAACAAATAATTCCACTGCATTAGTATCATAACGTATAAAAAAATAATTCCACTCCATTAGTATCATAACGTAGAAACAAATAATTCCACTGCATTAGTATCATAACGTAAAAAAAATAATTCCACTGCATTAGTATCATAACGTACAAACAAATAGTTCCACTGCATTAGTATCATAACGAGCAAAAAAATAATTCCACTGCATTAGTATCATAACGTACAAACAAATAATTCCACTGCATTAGTATCATAATGTACAAAATAATAATTCTACTGCATTAGTATCAAAATGTACAAACAAATAATTCCACTGCATTAGTATCATAACGTACAAACAAATAATTCCACTGCATTAGTATCATAACGTACAAAAAAATAATTCCACTGCATTAGTATCATAGCGTACAAAAAAATAATTCCACTGCATTCTACCCGAGGTAGTGTGTATTTGCTAGGTTTCGTCGCGAATTTTTTATAAAGTTTGTTCTTAAGATATATGAGTATTAAAAGAAAAAAAAAATCTTAGGTCGTTTAGATGACAATTGGAGATAAACAGTTCTGCACAAAGAGTCTTTTTCTTTTTTTTTTTTTTTTTGGGGGGGGGGGAGGGGGGCTGTCTTAGAAGTGCCATCCCTGTCAAATAATTAATTGCCTGTTGCACAGCAAGCAACTTAACATTACCAAAAATATTCTGCCATGATTATAAAAGGTCCACCTTCTAGAAAATTCAACAAAAACATTTTAAGACAATCCTGGGGTGTCTTTAGCCCAGACTGGCAGGAGACCAAAAGCGGTAGAATTTGAGTACGCTTGTACTCCAGCTGAAAAAAGAAATAAAAAAAGAATTCACCTACTGGGACCGAAAAGTATACAACGCCTTCTTGCGCCGGAAAAAAAATTATTCAACCATGAATTGAAGTTTAGAAAGATATAAAAAAACAAAAGAAAGAGTAGATCTGTTTAAAAAAAAGTTTTTGGAAGGGTGTTGCGAAATAGTCACATTTTTACAAATGTTTGTGTATGCTTCGCACGAATTGGTCGTTCATCACCAGATTTTTGAAAGAATGGGAAAATTAATACTTAAAGCACAAATGATAACTTCAGGAAGATTCCCTTTTAACACTTTAATAGTTCTTTTTCGAGACTAAATATTTGGGTAGGAAAAAAATTTAAATATTTACCGTCAATAGTTAAGTAAAAATGCTCCCAACTCGCAAATTTCGAAAACCAATTCGGCTTTCTGCATCCAAACCTAGGTAAGGGCGCTCCTACTCTACAAATAACACAGGTTTGGATACATCCGTTTTTATTACAAGTGAGTGCAACCTTGATACATAGCGATACTAGAAGGAACTCTTAAGTGTCAACTCAAAGAATGTAAGAACTATGCGAACAAGACTGAAATTTTCGGTCATCTGTTGCTTCCTGATTTTCGTTCTTCAGACTTTAAGTTTGATTTTGCAGAGGCGAGAATTCTTTGCACTTCAAGTTCAATTTCTGAACTGGATTTCGTTCAAAAATTCTTCGTAAGTGGCAACACTGAAATTTTGATTCATGACAGCAGTTCTGTACCTTATATTTATTCAGCTTTGAGAGCTATAATATACTAATTTTTTCTCTTTTTTTTATTTTTTGAGAATTATTTTCGCTCTCCTTTCTCCTTTCTTACTTTTTACTATTTTCTTTTTCTAAAGTTGACGATCTCCATCCTTCAGAGTTTACCTGTTGTGGAATGGCAACACTCTATGCTTGACATTCTGCCGTCCCTACTTATAGTATCGTTGTTTTCTTGCTCAGAATCTGATATAGAAAGATGCATGGCTTCCAAATTTCACGAATCAAGTTTCTTTTTAATTTTAGGCTTATTTTCGTGAACTTGATTCTTTATTTTTGTTGCTATATTTTCTATCGGAGAAATATAAATGATTTCCCAATTGATCGGTACATTTAAAATACAGGTAGTTGAAAGAGGATTCACTTCGGAGTGGTTTCTTTTAAATTTTTTCTTTTTTTTGGGGGGGGGGGGGCAATATTTAATATTTACCCAAAATACTGTCACAACAAAAATATTGTTCCGTTTTCCTGGGTTTGTTAGAATTGAATAAGAATCTTTTAAGAAAGTCCCCACAAAATAAATTTATTATTTTGTAAATTCTTCAGGCGTATGCACAAATTCAAACATAAAAGACGTAACAACTGTCTTCTATACAACAGAAAATTCTAAAAACATAAGTCAGGATGCCAGAATTTTCAATACGATACACGCCAATTAACGCAGTTACAACACATTCAATTCTCACTAGGAAATTGAACTGAGTTCCAATGCCAGTGTGAGGTATATTTATAGATTTCCAAAGCGCCCTCTATAGGTCAGTCACAGCTAGATTTTTTCTAGAAGTTTCCAGAAAGGTTTAGTCGCAAGTTGGCGAAATATAGCCAAATCTGGCAACCAAAATAAGTCACAAAATCCATCGCATTTGGCGATAACTCTCATATTTGGCAAGATTCCCATTGAATCTCATGTTAAATACATAGCTATAGGAGCTCTTCCATAGAAGCCATTTTAACAAGACAAGATGCAATATTTACAAAATTCGCAACAATATTTATATATTATTATTTTTTCTCGATTACATGAACATCTTATGGTACTTAATGTTATGAGCGAAAATATAAGACAGTGATTTCTAACTGGTGTGCCGCGGCACTTTAGATAAGCCAGGGGTGTCAAAAAATTTACAACAAATACTAGTAGGGCCCACATAAAATAAATATTAAGTTGAGATAATGACTCTCACGGCAGGCGGATTTTAACAGCGACTGATTATCTTGTTCCTGAAGATCAATTAACTATTCTTACGCTCATAATTGTTAGACCTGATATCAAACATTTGAGCTCTACGCATCCATCCAAGTCTCATATTAATGAAACAAAACTCTTTTGGCCATTTCCATTGTAATCTTCTAGTGTATACTGAATTCCATGGCTATTTTCGAAACTGTATTAATGTAAGCTATCCTGTTTATTGTTACCAATATACAGAGTGTCGGGGCTAAGAGTATCCAAAAGTTATGGCTCATTTTTGCGGAACTACCCATTATAATTTTAAAAAAAAATTCAGGTAGTCTCTTCTAACAAAACTACCGCGGGTTATTAACGTAGGATTACTTATCGTTGCTTACCTCTTTTGTATGTGTATATATATATGTATGTGTTATGTATATATGTATCTATATATATATATATATATATATATGTACGTATGTCTATACCGGGTGGGCAAAAAATCCGCATAAACTTTAAAAATTCATAAAAACCGGAAAAATAACCAAAATAAAAAAGGTTTGCAGGGTTAGCATCGCTAGGTCACGGGATTTTTTTTAAGACCGGAAAAACAAAATAACTCAAAAAACAGCCGACAGGTGGCGCTGGTACGAGCGAATTCTGTGGAAATATGCAAATGAGATGGTTATAAGAACGTGCGCTCTTAATCCACAACCAGTTCACCGTTGTTCCGCGATCCGCCGAGAGGTGTCATGTATACATCCGCACCTGCTACACTCTACCGTCGCTGGATTTGTGACTGGCCTGTAATGCCTTATCCCCTGTGGTGGGGATCATGTGGAACACCCACTGCTGTAATAAACGATTTAGTAACATTCTTTTCGTTATTTGCGTATCTTTTCTTTGACTTGTGTAAGTCAGCGCCACCTGTCGGCTGTTTTTTGAGGGGTTTTTTTTTTCTCCTGTCTCAAAAAAAAAAAAAATCCCGTAACCTAGTGATGCTAACCCTGCAAACCTTTTTTTATTTTGGTTATTATTCCGGTTTTTTGTGAGTTTTTAAAGTTTATACGGACTTTTTGAGCACCCGGTGTCTATATATATATATATATATATATATATATATATATATATATATATGTAAGTAAAAATTTTAAAGCATTTTAGTGCTTTTCTGTTTAACTGTTTACTGTTTGTCAAAGCGATACAGACTGGGTTTGGCACGCTGCCAAAATTATAACTCGCGAGGACGGATGGACCGACAGTTTTTGCGCCTGAAATTTTGCTTTCCGAAGGACCGTGATGTAGGAACGCCATCCTACGCTAAAATAGTTTAAATAGAAAGAATATCTCACCAAGTTTTAATAACAATAGATTTCAAGGTTAGGAATGCACGCAAATGGCATCATTGGTCCGTTTTTGTTCTTAGAGCGCACTTACGGGACACGTTTATCTTGATATGATGTAAAACTTCGTTGCTGTTCCACAAATTCCACCGGGTTTCCTGTTCCAACAGGATTTGACTCCATTAGAAGTTTTTGCTTGGGGATTCATTCGTTGTGTGTAAACAAAAAATTGAAACTGTGGATGGGTTGAAGAAGCGTATCATTCAACCAATTCGCCTAATAAATCCTGATATGCTACGAAACACTTAGAGAGAACTGGATTACCGTTTAGACGTTTGTCGTGCTACAAAAGGTGCACTCATCGAATACTATTGATAGTAAAACTTGGTGAGATGTTCTTTATACTTAAAGAATTTTTTAAAAATTTTAATGGTTAGTTCCGTAAAAGTAAGCCATAACTTTTGGATACTTTTATCCCGGACACCTTGTATTTTAATAAATTAATAAAATCAGGAAGTATTGATTTGAACTTTAATTTAACATGTGATATACGTACATTCCACTTTGATTTAATATTTTTTTTAAAATCGAAAAATCTAAAATTCTAAAAATGGTGCCTCAAATTTCTAATCACATTCCTAAGAGTGTCACAAGCGTAAAAAGATTGGGAATCCCTGAAACCAGGCCTAAAATAAAATGCGTCAGCGATATCCCTATTAAAAATACTATGTTAGGGATTTTCTGAATATTCTCCATTTTTTTAATTTTATAAAAACTGCTACAATTTTCACTACAATTTTCACTGAATTTTCAGCCTCCCAATTTTTGCCTCCGGTTCGTAAAAATGTTTACATGCATATCCTCCCTTTATACATATATGTATTGAAAAATATTTAATTATTTGTTAATATTTTTACTGCGCCAGCATTTTTCATAAATTACACATATTTTCTGTTTTACCGTTAAAAAACTGTAAAAAAGTCCTATGCAGAAATTTATTTGCACAGAAAAGAACCCCAAGGCACGGGTAAGTTAAACAACCAATCAGCTACCTCAGTAAAAGTATGGCGAAAATAGAGAAAAGTACTTTTCGACTATGAAGGAAAATTTGCAAAAATAATTTGCTTAAACTGACAACATGTCGCCATCGGTAACGTTTGTTCGTAAAAATGTTTTAGAAACGGGCGCAAGATAGGAAAATTCGACATGCGGGCTCGATATAATTGTTTAGTTGTGATAGAAACTAAAGTTTTTCTTTTAAATAAATACATTTTTGTTTTCTTATTTTCCTCGGATTTTTTACCATGTTTTTATTAACTTTCTTTCTTGTTTGTGTGTGTGTTTGTCCAGTACAAATCTTGCAATCGATTTTTAACTAACTTCCCGACTAGCTAGACATTTGAATCTTTTACAATAGCTCAGAACACGATGACAATGCATTTTTTAATACTTTCAGCCATCTTTAAGCGGATTTTAATTCTTTTTAAGTTAATTTTGTTTTGTAGACTGGCCATCTATCGACCGGGACGGGAATGAAAAGTTAAACGCAAATTAACTTCCAATTAACTTCATTTTCTTTCAAGTTGATGGGATAATTCATCAATAAAATTTTAAAAAAGTATTTATTAATACATAGAATTGTCAAGTTTATATGATTCAACAGAAAATTTAAAAACATGGTATATAAAAAGTTCTTTTTATCTTGTAATTATTTCTTTTAAATAAATCTGTTTTAGTGTTCTCCTTGGTTTTTAATCGTGTAAATATAAAGTTTTCACGCAGTTGCCACAAATTATCCAACAGTTTTTTCATGGCACTGCGAAATCCTCAGTTCTGAATATTGCATTTTTACATCTCTCTTTTTTAATTTCTTTTCAGGATCTGGCATCTTCGTTTCTCCGAAAGGCGTGCTACTTCGATCAGGTTCAGTCGGACTCAGCCTAATCATATGGGCCGCGTGCGGCATTCTCTCTCTCCTCGGTGAGTAGTAATTTAGTGATGTTACAAATATAAATTATTTATAATTTGAAATAATTAATTTTCTAAGGGCAGGGCATTGAATGAACTGAACATTGGTCAGGATCAATGTTTAGTTCATTTCATGGGAGATGGGCATTCATTCACTTGAAATTGTATCACACCATGTGTGATAGGACGATCTCCAGACAGCTAATGGAATTGAGCACCTAAATATATATCAATCGATATCCAGGTCATACTCATCAATGTTAAAAATCAGTTATTTCATGCATAGATAAAGTACAGCCCTATATAGAATTCAAACTTTATAAGAAGCAGGACTGAACAGTTCAGAGATGCCATATTACATGAAAATTGGGATACTACAATAATTAACAACAGATGTTACTATCGAGCACTCAGAGAGACACAATACACATTATCAGTTCATCTAATGTGTAGACTTATACTCTCACACGCGCGCGCACACACACACACACACACACACACACACATATAAATCTATATATCTAAAACAGTTCCGTACCTGACTGACTGACTGACATACAACGCACAGACCAAACCGCTGGACCTAAAGGGCTGAAATTTGGCATTGCGATTCATCTTATAGCGTAGGGGTGCACTGAGAAAGATTTTTGAAAAATTCTTCTTAGATTTTTTTAAATTAAATTTTTGAGCTGTTTATGTAACTTTTTTTAAGTTTGCATTTAAAATAATAATTTGAGGGTTATAAAATTTATATTACAAGAAAGATCATAAAAATTCCTTTAAAAGGAAATCTTTTTCGAATCTTTACCTCCATTTTCTGATTTTTGGGGAATTTTTAAAGATAAATTTTTAGAAATTAATTTATTAAATGCTGATCACGTGATTTCTTTTTCTGGTACTTTAAATAAATTTATCGTCACGTGCATAACAACTAAATAGACAAAAAAGATTTTTATTTTCTTGATAATGCGGCGGACGATTGGACATTATCCAAAAAAATATTAAAATACAGTAAAAGATATGATCCTCAAACTGTACTATATTAACTGTACTATGTTCTTTAGTATATCCTATTAGATTTAATTTGAATATTTTCTACTACATTATTTTATCTA
>OU015490.1:66812130-66949630 GCA_907164885.2 Dolomedes plantarius
TAACATCGATGTTTTGTGCTCGATGTTTTACGTTGTCTCGATGTTTTTTTTTTAATGAAAAAGTACCGTAATAAAAAAAATTTACCACGTAGCATAATTTTCACACTCAGTAAATGTAAGTCTGAATTCTGAAAAGGACGAATACAAAAGGGGGAATGATTCCTTAGCAAACAGACAAATGGCAATTAACAACCAATGAACCAATCAGAGCGCTTGGAATGTTCCTGACACTCCAGAACCTTCCATAGGGTTTTATTTTACAAATAGTATATACACGAGTGCATCCATTTAAGTTTTTGTTTCGTTCTGGTTTTATATAAGTTGACGTTAATATTATTAGTAAGATGCCTCCCAAAAGTACCGTTTGGAAATATTTTTACAAAACCTCTGACAAATTGGCGAAATGCAATATTTGCCTTAAGTCGCTTAAAACTTCTGGCAATACCACGAATTTATGTGGACATTTGAAGGCAAAACATGGCGGTATTTACAACGAGAATTTTGAGTCATCAATGTAGCCCAAAGCAACCAAGTTTTTGTCATTTATGTCTGCCCAATCAGAGAGTAAAATTATATCACCCCTCCCCCCCACGACTAACGGAAATAACATTAATGTTAGAGATTACTAAACCAGTTTTAATAAATGGATGCTCTAAAACATCGATGTTTAAAAACATCGATGGTTTTTGGGCGATGTTTTATTAGCATCGATGTTTTAATATTGAATATCGATGTTTGAGAACATCGATGTTTTATTATCGATGTCGCATCACTAGACGAAATTTCTACAATGAAGACGAACAATGATAGCTGAGTAAAAAATATTTTACTCTGCCATCATTGTTGATAGAAATTGGTGGAAATTTTTTACTCTGCTTTCTACAATGATAGCAGAGTAAAAAATTTCTATCTTTATTACAGAGTACAATTTTGAAAAAAAAAATCTTTAAATCTAAATGGACAATCATTGGAAAAAAAGTTTCCGTAGGTAAACATTTAGCAAATCCAATAGAGCTTGTATACAAAGGACTTAAGGGACCTTCAATATCGTTCTTCTTTAATTTTCAATATTTTACTCTATATACATCATGAGTATAATTAGTATTCTTTTTATACTACACTGAAGATACTTAGAATCTACAAATAAGTACACTGCTGGCCACTGTAAATGCAACACCCTGAAGGAAACATGCAAATAACATGAAATTTACAACATGCATTAGCGGAGGTGAGATATGCAAATGATTAGAATTTCAGCGCAGACGCACATCACGCGCGCCTATGGCGGCACCTCAAAGCGCTATTTAAGGCTTGGAGATTTCGACGATTTCAAGTTCGGCAATTGTGATTTTCTTGTGGTTTTAAAAAAAATGATCAATTATGCCTCGTCGAAAACAGCGATCATCTTTTGATCAAGTGTCCGAGTTCGACAGAGGAAGGATAGTCGCCTACCGAGATTGTGGACTATCTTTCAGGGAAATCGGTAGTCGTGTTGGACGAAACCAAACAACTGTTATGCGGATATGTGATCGTTGGATGCAGGAGGGTACGACGGACCGGCGTGTTCGATCGCATCCACCTCAGCGCACCACTTCACGTGATGACAGGCAAATTGTGCGCATGGCAGTGACGGATAACTCAGTCACATCACGAACCATAGCACAGAACATGCAGTCTGTAACACATCATCCAGTGTCTGCGCGTACCATTCGACGCCGTTTACAGCAGAGTGGTCTGTCCGCAAGACGTCCATTGCTTTGTCTACCCTTGACGCAGAACCACAGACGTCTCCGCTGCCAATGGTGTGATGACAGAAGGATGTGGACGGCAGAATTGAATGAAATTGTCTTTACTGACGAGTCACGCTTCTGTCTGCAACACCACGGTGGTCGCATTCGATTCTGGAGACACCGTGAAGAGAAGATGCGGAACAGCTGCGTTATGCACCACCACACTGGTCCTGCACCGGGTATTATGGTATGGGGCGGTATTGGATATCACTCTCGCACACCTCTAGTACGCATTGCCGGTACTTTAAACAGCCAGCGCTACATCTCCGAGGTGTTGGAGCCAGTTGTCCTTCCTTACCTTCAGGGCTTGCCCACAGCCATATTTCAACAGGATAATGCGCGACCACACGTGGCACGCATTGTCCAACGGTTCTTCGTCAATCGCCAGATTGAATTGCTTCCCTGGACGCCTCGCTCTCCGGATCTTTCGCCGATAGAAAACATGTGGTCCATGGTTGCTCTACGATTGACCCAGATTCCATTCCCAGCTGCCACAGCAGATCAACTTTGGCAACGTGTGGAAGCTTCTTGGTCTGTTGTACCCCCAAGAACTCATCCAAAGTGTCTTTGAATCAATGCCGAGGCGTGTGGCAGCGGTGATCTCCAGCAATGGCGGCTACTCTGGCTACTGATTTTGGCAGGAACGACACTTCACAGAAGTCTATAAATTTAATCATTTGATACTTGGTCAACATGCTATCTACAAAATAAATTTTGTTGTGATATCTCTTGTCTTTCTTGGTGTTGCAATTTGGGTGGCCACCAGTGTATTTTGTGGAGAAATAAGTTCTATTTATCAAAAAAATTCTTCAAAAATGCTAGAATTTTTCAAAAAGCTCCATGCGTATTCATTTTCTTCTGATATCTTCCAAATTTTTAAGAATTGTTAATTGAAGTGTTTGTCGCAAAACTGTGCATAATATTTTTGAAATCCTAAATATTTTTCAGATTTATGGACCATAAAATAAAGTAAAAACATAAAAAAACTTAAATAACAGTCAGAATAGAAAAATTATTTAAGACTTTAGATTTATACAAAAAAATAAATAAATGCACATTTATATTTATATACATATGGTAAACGTATAATAAAAAATGTAAGTATTTTAATTAATATAGAATGCGCGTAGGGCATTTTGAAACACGTTAGCTATTTTTGAAATTTTTTTGAAAAAAAGGCATCATTCTGCCAAAAATTCCTTATTTTGAATTTTAAGGGTTTTTAATGTAGTAAAAAAGAAAATTGATTATTTTCATTTTGTATATCGAGTTAAAAATTGGAAATTGAAAAATCTCGAATTTGAAGGTCCCTTCCCTTAATTGTGAGATTGCGAGTGTATTTACCCTGAGAGAGAGAGAGAGAGAAAGAGACAGACAGAGAGACTCGAGACAGAAAACATATAATTCAGCTTCGCTTTTTGTAAATTCAGCAGAATTACTATCTATAGAAGTTATTTCCAAATGGACCGAAAATGTTACTTCATAAGAAGTATCAAGACATATTTCCTGAGAAGTTAGTAGGCAATACATACATCTATATCAAATAACTGATTGCTATCGATTGAATGAAGTTTTTTTTTCCCAGCTTCAAAATCAAAACGCAATAAATATCTTATTCATTTTCACATAAAGTTTCCGGAATATCGTACTTTACCTTTAAAATTAGGGTTCAGAGTTCGGATCTAATATTTTACCCCGACACGCAAAACTGAAATTAGGCCTATCGGAAATTTATCGGAACTAAATGCCTCTGATGCGCCTCGCGTAGTTGCCTTGACAACTATTGTAGTGTCACTGCATTATATAAGCAATTCCTAAAAAGATCAGTGACACATTTGTACATCTGTCCTTGTGAAATATTACATTAATCGCTCCACGTGTTTTCATAGGCTCCTGAGAGTCTGTACGTGCATCGTTAATCTCCATTATCCGCTTTTCTCGACTACTAACGGTACCGTAAAGTGTCTTAAAGCTAAAGATAAGGGGGCACTTAAGTGGGAAAGAAGGGAGCTGTATTATAAAGCTATTTATAGTTATACCTCAGAATAATATTAACAAAGGCTTTCTCTATCACAGAGTAACTGTCACTAGTAGGCCATAGGTAGCCTAGCGGTAGCACGTTGGCTTTCGGTACTGAGGATGCCCGGATCGAATCCCGACAAGCGCCGTTAAATACCTTTGTGTCCAGACCGGATATGGGCACGTTAAATCTATAGACCGGAAAGTTAAATCTTTGAGGTCAGTGGGTGGGGAAGGTACGATCCCCCCCCCCCCAGATCTCACCCGTGGGGGGTGCTCGGTCAAGAATGAGGTGGCACCTGACTAGGTTGGACTCCGACCATTGTGATGCCATTATAAACTGGACCAGCATCCCTCAGCCGGCAAGCCTAGGGACCTGATCTGGATTACATTTCCGGCCAGGGGGCATAAGGAACACAACAACAACAACCACCCAAAAAAAAACTGTCACCACTCAAATGACGGTAATCTGTTGAGTGGTGTCATAATATGTGGATTAAATATATGGAGTTCGAAATTATGTGTTTAAAAGAGAGTAATCCGGTCTAGTTAGTTACGCTCAAAACACCTTAAAATACCAAATACGACTGCAATTCTTCATCGTCAGTTGATGACATTTTATGCTCATGGAGGCAAAAATGTCTTCCTAACAACAATTTTGTTCAGATCAGTAGACAAAACCCTCCAAAACCACTCTCTCGTGCTACCATACTCGTTTAGCAATCAACGATTTCCATTGACGGACTAGGAAACACTATCGGCAAGGCAGATGTTGCATAATTATTACCTTCATGGTCACAATTCCATAATCATCATAAATAAAGAGGCGAGAAAGTTACCACATGTTACCACGAATTTCCAGTCATAATAAAAGAATATTAAATGATCGCTTACCCGGGGCGTGGTCGAACTCACGTCTCTGAAGCTCGAGGCCGCCATTTTACCAACTGATGTACCCTTGCGTTGGGATGAAGAGCTGTTTCTAATGACTTTTCCCAGCAAATATGGTAATTGCAGGATTTTTTGCGAAAAAAAAGACCTCTAATGAGAAAATCACTTACTATATTAAAGTTTTATAAAGTAGAAGTAAAAATTTTCTCATAAAAGCACGTTATAGGGAGAACACTGAGTTCTTTTTATTAAGTATCCCCATTTTCGTAGTTGCTGCAAAGAAACATCTATGAAAGTTTAACCAATTATGCATCATGAACCGATCTATGTATAAAAATTTTAAAACTCATTTTAAATTGACTCCGAAATTCGCAATGTAAAAAGGTTGTCATAAAAAAAGTAATAGATAATAAATAATTTCACTTTTGCACGCATAAACGCGTACTATATACATACATACATATATATATATATATATATACATATATATATATATATATATACATATATATATATATATAATATATATATATATATATATATATATATATATATATTTATATTTATTTGTTTATTTATTTATTTATTTATATATATATATATATACATTTTGACAGCGTTCTTCGATCGAGTTAAGCTTTATTATACGATCAATACTGCAGAAATCAGAAAATATAGGTCAGAAAATAGCCCAGTTCCTAAAAAGCCTTCGTATGAAGCTAAGTTTTCTTAGCCTTTCAGTATGATCTGGATATTTAATCAAATTTATGAAGCAGACATGTCTAGCAGCAGAAAGGCATTCTGTCATTTAAAAATCTAAAAATGTTATTAGCACTTAGGCGTTATTATTATCATTTTAACAGATTTGCCTTTTTCCAAGGTCACCAAAATTTCCATTAATAGTAGTTATACAGATTCCTCGACATACGACCGAGACATTGATCGTAAGTTGAGTTGGTCGTAAGTCAAGTTTCAAACAATTTTTTTTTTTGTATATGTACATATATATATATATATATATATTTACTTTCATACATACGTAATTTAAAATACATTGTATTTAGAAGACATAAATAATTCTTCATCATCATTACTTATTATGTTAGTGCAATCCATTGGTTCAGAATTTGCGACAGAAGATATGTTGCAAGTTTTTTGAACAAAGTTATCCAAGGTAGTTCGAATAGTTTGCGTCTTCTTTTCCTTATCTATTATCTGGTAGCAAGCCAAATTAGTTCATTTGGATCCATTGCTTCTAATTGTTGCAGTCCTTTATTACTATAATGAAAAGCTGAAGCCATTTCTGAAGCCCATGAAGGTTTATTTGATTTATCATGTGGATATCCAAACCATTGCCTCATACATTTTTACCATGTTTTTATTAACTCGCTTTCTTATTTGTGTGTGTGTTTGTCCAGTACAAATCTTGCAATTGATTTTTAACTAACTTCCAGATTTGCTAGACATTTGAAACTTTTAGAATGGCTCAGAACACGATGACAATGCATTATTTTAATACTTTTAGCCATCAAGTAGTATTGAATTCTTTGCAAGCTCTGCAAGTAGTATTGAATTCTTTTTCAGTTAATTTTGTTTTGTAGACTGGTGCAGCCATCTATCGGCCGGGACGGGAACGAAAAGTTAAACGCAAGTTAACTTCCAATTAACTTCGTTTTCTTTCAAGTTGATGGGAAAATTCATCAAAAAAATTTTAAAAAAGTATTTATTAATACAAAGAATTGTCAAGTTTATATGATTCAACAGAAAATTTTAAAACATGGTTTATAAAAAGTTCTTGTTATCTTGTAATTATTTTTATTGCGTCTTAAATTTTTAAAGTATATTGCACAATATTGCATCCTATTTTTTAATAATTTTGTAATACATATAGGTATGACTGTGCTTTCAAGGAACAGTATTTTTGAGAAAAAAATAAATTTTTTTAAATTTAAAAATTTTGGTCATAAGTGCGAGCGGTCGTATTAAGAGGAATACGTGTATAGCAATGACTTGGCGGCGTTTAATAGGGGAAAGAAAAATGGTGAATTTAATCAATAAAACGTGGGAGTGTATTAAGAATCTCGAACCGGGTTTTTTTTTTTATAAATTGCATTTTGTTTTTATTTCTTCAATTTCCTTTGATCTGCAACAAAGTTACTTTTACTTGAGTGGGCAACAATATTTTTAAGCCCTAAGTTAATGTTATCTCTTTGACAGATTTACGCTTCGACTTCGCCAAACTTGCCAATGAAACAATATAGCAATGCACTGGCGACGTTTGACAGAGGAATTAAAAAAGGAATTTCATCAATGACACCTTAGAGGGTATTTAAAATCTCGAAACGATGAGTTTTATATTTTTTATTTCATTATGTTATAAGTTTACCAAATGTTTTGAAAAATAATTACAAGATAAAAAGAATTTTTTATATACCACGTTTTTAAATTTTCTGTTGAATCATATAAACTTGACAATTCTATGTATTAATAAACACTTTTTAAAAAAATTTTGATGAATTATCCCATCAACTTGAAAGAAAATTATCAAATGCATAATAAAGAGAGCAATTATAAGAAATTTTCAAACAACAAAATTAAGTGAAAATGAATTCAAATCTGCTTAAAGATGGCTAAAAGTATTAAAATAATACATTGTCATCGTGTCATGAGCTTTTCTAAAAGTTTCAATTGTCTAGCTAGTCGGGAAGTTAATTAAAAATCGATTGCAAGATTTGTACTGGACAAACACTCAACCAAGAAAGCGAGTTAATAAAAACATGGTAATAACTTTTTTCAGAAATACTTAATCGATGGGCAACAAAATCTAAAAGCAGAGACACTCGGGTGTGAGTTTGCAGTATTCACTTGGCTGATTTTAATATTAGATGAGGAAGGAAGGGTTTTCGTGTTTTATTATATTTGTCTGTCACTTTACTCGAATAGAATTTAGCACGAGCAAATGGATGCTAGATAAGAAGAGGGGTTTTCCAGTAAAGGAAATTCTTAGGAAGTACGACTTCCGTTGCCAAAATAACTATTGGAAACATTATTCCGACAGAATTTAATATTAACTTCAACAGTTACACATTTACATGAATGTACCACTTATGGTTGGATATGGGTACAGTTCAAACTCATTCCGGATAAACAATTAACGCTACATAAAATTCAAATAACACCTATATTTATTTGTTGGTTACTTCATTATGGTAAGCAATTTTTTCAGTAGATAAAGCTAAATTATCTGTTGCAATGCTATTAACATGTTTTGAATATTTTGTAATGACTGCATTTCAAGAGTGGAAATCGAAGCCATAACTTCTGGAGACCGAAGTAGGAGTTTTGACTACTATAACTAGCTCAGTTATGCAGGGGAATCTCCTTTGCTGATTGTCATCCCATCCAGTTTTAATTTTAACAATCACTTTAGACCAAAATTTAATGCAAATGTCACATTGTGGCAGATAAATATTCTAAAATGGGAGCCATTTTTTAATTATTTTCAAATAAGGTTACGTTAACATTTGAATGTCTCCCAGAATAAACTAGAGAGAATTGCTAGATTTAAAAAAAAATCGGTTAAATTGAGGACAACCCATTTAAAATTTGAAAGAACTAGTTAGTATATCCACGCAAAATAGGAAAACAGTAAACACTTTTGATTGTGATCTCATGACCTTCAGGAACTGATTTCCGTCCAACGTAATTATAAGTTGTGCCATGCTGAGGAGCTCGTAAAACAAGAGACAACCCTTGCGCTATGGAAGCTGAATGCGCTAAGAAGCCTAAATTTGCAAAGTGACCTCTCAGTGTTTGATCCATGCAGTTTTTCTACAATGTTACACAAGATGACCTTATTCCAGGCTTCTATATGAAACTCATAAACAGTGAGGCCTCAGGATGTGAGTTTTAACATTAAGGGCCGGTATTTTCTTTCTCTTTGATAGGTGCTCTGTGCTATGCTGAACTTGGTACCATGATCACGAAATCTGGTGCAGAATATAGTTATATGATGGATGCATTTGGCCCTCTTCCAGCTTTCCTCTTCTCTTGGGTGTCTGTGCTCGTTCTAAAACCCTCTATGATGGCCATTATCTGCCTGTCTCTGGGAGAATACGTAATAGAACCGTTGTACATAGGTTGTCGGCCGGATATGGTTTCCGTAAAGCTTGTCGCTGCCCTTGCAATAGGTAAGTCTATTTATTGACTCCATTACTGTGTCATTCCTGTTCTCTGCCATATATTTCTGAGCCATATCACTGCTATGTTATCTTATTTACAAATGCCTGGCTTTTGCCACTTAAGGCATTAACTGTCTTGCTTCCATGCGCTCATCAAAATTATCTAATACTGACAACGTGTGCCGTTCAAAGTATGTCTTGAGTTGCAAACCGAGTATCCCAGAGAGCTCCTGAGTCGATTATGAAATAGACGAGGATTAAGAGTTGATTATGAATAGACGAGGATTAATTTAATCGTTTCCAGTTAAAAAGCGAAACAAGGCCACAGCACTACTTGAGATGGAAACTTGAGATGGAAAAACCTGGATTGACGAGACACTGCCATTCCTTTCCGTTGCTTCTTTGGCCATCGCAGGCCTGAGTTAGTTGTAAAATCCTAAAGGAATCAGAAGCTTGGCCGAACGATAAGTCATTAAAGTTCCGGGTTTTTGAAGAACAGTCGTGCCTTTCTTTGCAAAAAGGTCTGCACTCTCATTGCTCTCAATACCACAATGCGCAGGAACACACTATAGTACAACTAGTTGACGAAAGGGTTCAGAAGAAGCCTGCACTATTCGTTTTAAGTCACAAGGACTTCAAATGTCTTCAACAAGGGCTATATTAAGTAATGACAATGATGTATGGTCTTTGAAACTTTCCTCGCATAACTGAACGTGTCCATAAGTCAGAGAGATATTCGAATTACGCCTTAAACTTCGTCTTAAGACGAGAGTTATTAGGCGCAAGCTATCGCGACATTAGCAAAGAAGTAGGAAAATGCTTTTCTATTGTTAGATAGGTATATTAAAGAGCTATGAAGCAAATGGAACTACATCTAATATATCCCGTTCGGATCGCCTTAAAAGTTATCTGACAGAGATCGCCGAAGCCTTGTTCCACATGTGCGAAAATCTCCATTTACGAATGCCCAAACCTATGATGAAATAATTATTTAATCAATGGGTAAATGTGTTTAAGCTTTCACCGTTCGAAATGTTTTTAAAGGTGTTAATTACCATGGTAGATTACCAAGGAGAAAACCATATATTAGTAAGGATAACGGGAGAATCAGGTTGCTCTTTTCTAAAACGTACATAAATAAGTCTATTGATTTTGAGATAAATGCATTATTTACTGATGAAAGCAAATTTAAACATTTAAGCTCTGTTGGTCGTAAAATAATAGGACTTGAAAACGAAAAACCTTTCATAAAATGATTAAACATGGTAAAAGTCGCGTTATGCTCTGGGGATGCATGCCACATTCTGAAGTTGGAAACTTAGACTTTATCAAGGGAAATATGAATTCCAGATAGTATATTGACATTTTCCGGCATAATTTACGACCAAAGTGCTCAAAATCTGGGCATTGAAAACACAATTCCTAATGAAACAACTGAAAATCTGGTTAATTCAATGAAGAAAGGGCTCCAAGCTGTTACTGATATCAATGGATTGCATATTGATCACTAATAATTTGTGTAAGCAACTGAAAACCATAAGTATGCAAATACATTTTCGTTCCCCTAAAATGTTATTTCTTATAGTTATATACCAAATATACCGCTTGAAACTGCAAGAAAGCATGTCAAATAAAATATTAAAAAATGTACGCAAAGCAAAATGGAAATTTTTGCCATCATAATGCATAACGAAATAGACATATTTTTAGATCTGGATCTTCAGGTCAGTTTTTTGGTGTTCTCGTTTTTTAATGGTAATTTAAAAC
The DNA here is from genome assembly GCA_907164885.2 of Dolomedes plantarius. Lineage (NCBI taxonomy): Eukaryota > Metazoa > Arthropoda > Arachnida > Araneae > Dolomedidae > Dolomedes > Dolomedes plantarius. The sequence continues at coordinate 66,822,779 of OU015490.1, forward strand.
CGTATCACTTATCTTTAAACCCAAATTAGGAAAAAGTATTTCTCTATGGACAAAATAGATTATCATAATGTAATACATAGCAAGTGTCGATTATAAATTGACTGGGTATGTCTTTTAGGTGTGATCACATACATCAACTGCCTGAGCGTCAAATTAGCAACGCGAATACAGAATTTCTTCACTACCGCCAAGTTACTGGCCATTGCTATCATAATCGTCGGGGGAACAATCAAACTGATGCAAGGTAAGTCGAAAAATAAATTTTGTGTTATGCAACAAATAATTTTTTTTCTTCAAGACACCAAACGTGCTGTCCGTCTCTAGTTCAGGGCCATCTAACCTGGAATTAGTATATGCCCAGTTTGTACTCAAAGTAAAAATATCAAGATGGAAATAAAACTTTATGGGATAAAAATGCCCCCAATAAACAACGCAAGTATTTAAAAAATCAATTTATGCTTCAAAACATTACCTTTTAATTGTTTTTTCGACCACAGTCCATCTTTACCAATCATTATTACAAGTGTAAATATGTATTGTATTTTACTCGTTGTTGGAATCTCTTACATCTGCTCTTTTAAAAGCAGAATTAATACTACTATGAAAAGTATTTTTGATTGCGCATTATTGTATGGCATGATATAAATCTGCTCTTTCAACAAGTGCATATTCATATAACTTTACCTAAACCTTTTTCTACATTTTAAAATTATTTTAACGTAGGATTACGTTCCTCCATAACGGTCCTCCGGTAAGCAAAATTTCAGACGCTAAAACCATTCGTCGTCGCGAGTTATAATTTTGGCAGCACGCCAAACCCAGTCTGTATCGCGTGGGCAGGCAGTAAACAATTAAACAGAAAAGTACCAAAAAGCGTCAAAATTTTGATATATATATATATATATAATTCTCTCTCTCTCTCTCTCTCTCTATATATATATATATAGATGCATATATACATAACAAATACATACATACAAAAGAGGTAAGCAACGATAAGTAATCCTACGTTAATAACCCGCGGTAGTTTCGTTAGGAGAGACTACCTGATTTTTTTTTAATTTTACGATTAACAGTATATGTAAAGTATATAGGAAAAAAATCGGAATAAACATATACAAATTCTCTTATTTTAATTTCTATTTATCATACATATATATATATCGGGTGTCCCAAAAATGACCAACGATTTAAAAAATCAATTAAAGAAAAACGGAAGGCGATAGAAATGTACAGTTTGCTGCATTCTGCTTAGGTAACCAGGGAATTTATTCTCACCAATTTTCAAAATTAGTTACAAAATTCATCAACAGATGGCGCTGCTGACTGAGAAAAACTATAAAACAATGTTTTCAAATCAAGAAGCACACACAAAGTGGTTTGGATTGGCCTCCCTATTCGCCAGATTTGACGCCATGCGATTTTTTCTTTGGGGGTACTTGAAAGACCAGGTGTATCGTCACAATCCACAAACTGTAGATGAACTGGAACAATACATCTCTGCTGCTTGTCAGAACATTCAAACTGAAATGTTTGCACGGGCGTCTGCGAATTTTGACCTCAGACTGCGCCACGTTGTTGATGCAAACGGTGGTTATTTTGAAAACATTGTTTTATAGTTTTTCCCAGTCGGCAGCGCCATCTGTTGACGAACTTCGTAACTAATTTTGAAAATTGGTGAGAATAAATTCCCTGGTTACCTAAGCAGAATGCAGCAAACCGTACATTTCTATCGCCTTCCGTTTTTTTCTTTAATTGATTTTTCAAATCGTCGGTTATTTTTGGGACACCCGGTATATTATATACTTGTGGTTGAATTGTTGGTTGCTTTCAATGGGGGCATCGTATAGGTGAACCAACACCACTCCTTGGTACGACCTCAATTTTCACTGATCATCTCCAGGGAATTTTTATTAGTGACATAGTCTATTTAAATGTTATTCATCTACACCATATTATAATCTACCATTAAAAAATAAGACGCTTTTCAAAGGGTTGAGAAATGACAAGTACATGTGATTAAAGTTTCATCTTGGTAATAAGTAATCTGGTGTTTATCATAACTGCATTATTAAAAAACTATCCAAATACGCGCCCAAACAGACTACGTTTGTGTGCTAAAAATGCATACTCTTGGTATACGGCTGTACATATGCTACACAATACTCAAGAATTTTGCGTATATTATATCGCTCTATATGTGTGCACAAAAATGTTGACTCCTTAATTTACTTTATATTAGCCATAATAATACATTAGGTGAGAGAAATCTGTATATAAATTTCCAGTTTTTAAGATCTTTTCATGGACTTTACCGTATTCGCCAAAATGCTTACATGTTTGAAACTATCAGAATTCATTATTGTAATATACGCTAGTTAATCTAACAAACATTTAATTTTGTACGGGATGATGTTCAGAATATTAAATCACACAACGTTACCTAGATGGTTTAGTGGCTAGGACACTGACTTCAAAGTTCAGAGGTAATGGATTTAATTCCCCCATCCTTATCAGCAGTCTTTAGCATTTTATTTGATACGCTGCAAATATTTACCCGTGTTTGTATATCGATATCAACCTGTTGTTTACATATAGTTTGCCTATCGATAATTTTACGCAATGTACTATAAATGATAAGTTCCGGCTCAAATTTATCAAAACAAGCTTTCTTTCTTAAATTTTAACCTTATACGGCTCACATTTATGAAATAAAGATAAGTTTCATATTGTTTAAAATTCTACGTATTTTAATCGACTTGAAAGCTTTCCCAACTTATTTTACTTTTGAAGAAAAGTTAATTTCGATGCATTAAAAACAAATAATTTTTCCTCTCTTTAAGTTTCAACTATATTAATTCAAGTATGGCTTCAAGTATATTTAAGTGATTTCAAATCTTTCGGCCTCTTAAAACCATTTTCAATTCATACATCAAATATTTCTTGAAGTGATATTTTTTGGCTTTCCGCAAAGTATTTGCTCATAAATGCAAACCCAAATCTAACCAAAAGAATACTATCCCATAAAATTTACAAGTTTCAACATACAACTCTGGCGTCCAAGAAGAAATAAAAGTAGGTGACATCGCCTACTTGCGTTACCCGTGCATATCTGTTTGGCAGCAACAGGATCGATATGTTTGTCTAGGAATTGCGAATACATTAATATTCTTAGAAGGCAATAATATTTGTTTGGGACGCAAAACAAATTCAACAACCCATGGTGCCATGAAATATTCCCGGAAATTATTACCATTCTGATCGTTTCAAAGCGTGTGGCATAAATGTCACGGTAATGCAAGTAAATAGAATTGAAAGGTATTAAAGTTGAAAACTTTCTTCCTTTCCCTATAGTGAATCCCATCCAAATTAACTGGCCATCTTCAAGCAAGTTCAATAGCCATGAATACTCTCCGTATGAATAGAAGTTACTTAAGGACAATATAATGAAAAACCATAGAAATGAGTGTACACACACACACACACACACACATATATATATATATATATATATATATATATATATAACAGTTCCGTAACTGACTGACTGACAGATAACGCACAGATCAAACAGCTGGACATAAAGGGCTGAAATTTTGCATGACGATTCTTCTTATAGTGTAGGGTTGCACTAAGAAAGATTTTTGAAAAATTCTTCTTAGATTTTTTTTAAATTAAATTTCTAAGCTCTTTTTATAACAGTTTTTAAAGTTTGCATTTAAAATAATAATTTGGGGGTTATAAAATTTATATCACGAGAAAGATACTAAATATTCCTTTAAAATGAACTCTTTTTCGAATCTTTACCTCCATTTTCTGAATTTGGGGGAATTTTTAAAGATTAAATTTTACAATTTAATTTATTAAATGCTGATCACGTGGTTTCTTCTCTTTTTGTGATACTTGAAATTAATTTTGCGTCACGTGCATAACAACGAAATAAATTGACAAAAAAATAATTTTTTCCTTGCTAATGCAGCAGACGATTGGACATTACCCATAAAAATATTAAAATTCAGTAACAGAAATGTTCCTCAAACTGTACAATATTAACTATACTATATTCTTTAGTATGTTCTATTAGATTTAATTTGAATATTTTCTTTTACATTATTTTGTCTATAAAAATATCCGTTACGATTTTTTTTACAAATATACTTTTTTGGCATTAATTCCGTACATTGAACGTTGTACTTAATTTGAACTAGTTGGTACCCGTCAAAACATGACGGCTAGATAGTAAATAAATGTACTAATACACAAATTATACTCACATCATTGCCAAATCTTGAAAATCATAATAATGCGCAGAAACATATTAATGTGTCTAAGCGCCCTAGAGCTTAGTATCTAAAGCTAAATTTAAAAATGTCACTGACCCTGCGCAGAAAGAATTTTTTTAATTGTAATTTATTGCTAACTAAACAGCGCGAAATAAAAAATTTCAATGAGGTTCAATCTTATAGTTCACAAACATAATTATCATATAAATATAAATGGCCGAGAGAGATATAGAGAGACTCCTCTGGATAAACGTGCTTATCATTAAAACGTGTCAATGAGTATGCGCAGAAACAGTGAGTTTCTAAAGACAGATTCAAACTTACCACTGAGCATGCGCAGAAATTTATTTTTAATTGTAAATATTCGCTAATTAATAGAAATTGCGTTTACAAAAACCAAATTTGACAAATTTACAGATCACAATCATTCGTTTAAGACCAAAATGAAGTCAATTGATGCAGTAGTTTTCTCTCCGCCCAAAGAGTCGGCTTAGAAACTTAAATATATAGATGTACTCCATAGCGAAGCACGGGTATTCAGCTACTATATATATACGTATATGTATATATATATATATATATATATATATATACAGTGGAATCTCGATCTATCGTCTTTCAAGGGACAGATTGAAATGAACGATAAATGCGGGAAAACGATAGATGCGGAAACATAACAAAGCAACATGATCGTTGTGACTGAATAAAATGAACGACACATACGGAAAAACGATGGATCCGAAAACGATCGATCGAGATTCCACTGTATATATATATATATATATATATCAAAATCTATTTGAATGAGACCCGCAGAGGACACGATATTTTATTCCATTCAAGAATCTACTTCTACTATCCGAAGTTTTATGCAAGGAATATTTTTATCTTCAGAAACTGAATATTTTATAACCATATAGTTCTTTAAAATCTTTCTCACATAATGCGTACCCTAATAAACAAGTGATCAAGTTAACTGAGAACGAGCATATAGAAATATCGTGCGAATTTAACAGCCTACACCAATGCTACACCAATGAAAGAAAAATACCATGGTATATTTTTTTTTGTAGATGTAATCAACCTTTGTGTCTGGTAAAAGTATAAATAAGTAAAAAGATTACGTCTAACCATATCAAAGTAAGATATAGAGAAAGTTCAGACGATATTATTCCGGTAAGTGCAACGGAAGAAACTACAATATTCCTCAGATTAGAACAAATAGCAATATAACTGCGTCCAGACATTGTAACGATGATCAAAATGTCATGGGACTAAAACACCACAGAATTTTGTAATCAGATATACTGCATTCTATAATTGGCAGCATAATACTATTGGGCGTAATGACCAAGACAAAATCTGATGTTACACAGCAGAAAATTTGTTCTGAAAGTTATCTGAATACAGAAATCATTGTAGTGTTCATCATGAAATGTTTTCAGATATATTCAGATATGTTTAATGGAGTTTCAGCTTCAGAAAGTAACCAAAATACAAATTTTCTACGGGGAGGCGTAAGATAACATACAATTAGCTTTGCAAGATAAAATTTATACTGAAAAAACCCACGAAAGGGAATTTCGATCTGAGAAAAACAAAGATAAAATGACACAGAAAGTGAGTGAGAGAATTTAATAAAGTTACTGTTCAAAAATAGTAATACGTTGCCATTACGTATGTACAAAGTAAAAGAATGTTTATTTTCTTTGGTGTTCAAGTTATGGTTTACAACTATTTGTATTTCCCTTCATAGAGGTGAAATTCCTCACATGCATTTGTAGTAATAAATACGTAAAGTAAAAATATTCAAGATTATAATTGTTCAAAAATGTGCAAAACGGAGATACAGGTAGCCCTCCTACAGCACGGCATCTTACAACACGGTTTCGGTCTAACACGATAAGATAAATTGCGGGAACCCTCGTATAACACTGCAACCTGTAACACGGTTTCGCTCTAACACGATAAAAAAATTTGCGAAAACCTTTGTACAACACTGTACTTCTATAGCATTGTACTTCTATAGATTTTTGTTTGACACATTTAAAAACTAAATTACCTTAAAATAATCACGGGAAGGAATAATAAACTATAGTGGCTGTACATGAAAATGTATAAACAAATTATAATTTATTCATTTATAACTCTATAAAATTACAAGAAGGCCTCATATTAGCTGAAAATCCTGAATCATTTTTCCTGAATGCAGTCCCTTCCGCTGAAAGAAGCGAAAATTCAAAAGGGAGCTTCAAAATTGTCTATCTCCATACCGTGAATCTACAATGACTTTGTAAGAACCATCGAATAAACCAAAATTACAGACTTTTTAAAGAGGATAGAAGGTGCAAAATATCTAAATGAAGAAAAAGGTTCTAAAGTGAAGGTGTATCATTCAATCGAAAAAAAAAAACATTCTCGTTTGATTGTACTGAGCAGTGATGAGGAAGAAATTTATTAAATTAAAGTCGCATTAAATGAAAATAATATTTTTTGTTTCTTTTCATTTTGTGTTATACATAAATTTATATTTTTAATAAAAATTAAGTTCCTTATATGGAATTAAAAATAAAAGTGGTTATTTTTAATAAGTTTTCGGAACGTAACCCCCATATTTTTTAACTGTCTCTGAGGCTCATATAACACGGTTTCACACAACACGGAATTTTCAAGGCACCTATATACCGTGTTATAGAAGGGTTACCTGTAACTTGACAAACCTGGTGTAGTATTTTAGCGTATTAACGCTGCTGTGTACAAAGCTTATTGGATTCGCTCACCTCAATGTTAACCTATGGAGAAAATGTGTCTACTATTGACAGCTCCATAAAGGCTGATAACCCAATAAAAAAAATTTCAGGTGGTCTCTTCTAACGAAACTACCGCGGGTTATTAAAGTAGGATTATTTATCGTTGCTTACCTCTTTTGTATGTATATATGTATCTCTCTCTCTCTCTCTCTATCTATCTATACATATATATATATATGTATGTATATATATGTATGTATGTATGTATATATATATATGTACATATATGTGTGTCAAAATTTTGACGCATTTTGGTAGTTTTCTGTTTAACTGTTTATTGCTCGCCCAAGCGATACAGACTGGGTTTGGCGCGCTGCCAAAATTATAACTCGCGAAGACGGACGGTTTTAGAGTCTGAAATTTTGCTTTCCGGAGAACCGCTATGGAGGAACGTAATCCTACGTCTAAAAAAAATCTTTAAATGCTAGTCGGCAATCCTTGGACACATTTTCTCCATAGGTTAACACTGAGGTGAGCTAATCCAATAGGGTTAGTACTCAGCAGCCTTAATGTGAGTTCACGGAGGTTATCCTAGGACGCTGACAAGTCTAACATAAAGCATTGAAGCGACTGTGACCGATAGCGAGTATTTTTCTTCACTGGAAATTTAATTTTACGTGCTCTCAACATGAATTATGCTTTTTAACGTACGATTACGTTCCTCTATAACGGTCCTCCGGAAAGGAAAATTTCCCTTGCTAAAACCGTCCGTCCGTACCTCACGAGTTATAATTTTGGCAGCGTTTCAAACCCAGTCTGTATCGCTTGGACAAGCGATAAACAGTTAAACAGAAAAGTACCTAAACGCGTCAAAATTTTGACATACATATATGTACATACATATGTATACATACGTACATATATATAGATACATATATACATAACACATACACACATATACACATACAAGGGTGGTAAGCAACGGTAAGTAATCTTACGTTAATAACCCGCGGTAGTTTCGCAAGAAGAGACTACCTGAAATTTTTTTAAGCTCATTTTGCGAGTGATTTGCCATCTTTCAGAGAGATGTAATACAGTAAAGAATGATATTAGTCAATTTATCTATTAAACTAGTAGAATATTTAATATCTAGTTTTATTTTTATTTATATAGGGTGTCCGAAAAGTATGGCTACACTTTCAAAAATGAATTAAAAATAAACAAACAAAGATTTTGACTTACGGTTTTTTATGTTCCATAAAGAAAATATCAAAGTTTTTTTTTTTGCAATGCTTTTTTCCACGATTGCTTTATACCACGATTTCAATGTGCACACCGTTAGTCGCGCGCAACACATGGAGTCTATACGAGATTTCTCGCCACGTTCTATGAAGCATTGCAGGATCAACACTCTGAATGGCCGCTGTAATTAGACTTTTCAGTTCATCAGTGTCACAAATTGGATTAAATTTTCATCTAAAACCTTTCGCCTTTCCAAACTCCAGTGTGGTGGTGTTCCATCCTGCTGGAAAATGATATTGGGTTGCAAGTCCTCTACTTGAGAAAATCCGAAAATTTCAAGCATACCAAGGTAATTGTCAGAGCCAACAGTTTCTTCGGAAAAGTAAAACGACCCAATAATTCGATCTTGAAGTAAACCACACCACACGTTTAATTTAGGGCTGTCTCTTGCTTCCTCCAGTACGGCATGCAGAATGTTGCAAAACGTGGATGTAGCGCCACCTAGTTTACATTTCATTAAACAGAAACTTTAGTCTGTTGTTTAAGGAATATAAAAAACCGTAAGTGAAAATCTTTGTTTGTTTGTTTTTGATTCAGTTTTGAAAGTGTAGCCATACTTTTCGGACACCCGGTATTTAATTTTCTGAATGGTCTATTGATCATTATTGTCAGATTTACTTCGATATGCTTATTCGCTGATTTATGAACGAATTCTATAATTATCAATTAATTTAAAAGAGAAAAATTACATAAAATGCACATATGAACAAAGTAATCAGTATAAATACTATCAGTGTTGACCGTAGAGATAAATATTTGCAGACTGTTGACGGGTGGAACTATTCGGTTGTCTAGTGGTCTAAAATTTTTAACCCCTTCTGTACCAGTGGACCCACGTATGGATCCATGGCCTGATTCTCCACAAACACCAGTGGATCCACGTATGGATCCACTGGTGACAGAACTGTAAATTATCTTTTTTATGTAATTTTTACATAAATCGATGTAGATATCGTTATATTTCTATATGTATCGATTTAGATATCGTTATATTTCTATGAGTATCGATTTAGATATCGTTATATTTCTATGAGTATCGATTTAGAAATCGTTATATTTCTATGTGTATCGATTTAGGTATCGTTATATTTCTATATGTATCGATTTAGATATTGATATATTTCTATGAGTATCGATTTAGATATCGCTATATTTCTATGAGTATCGATTTAGGTATCGTTATATTTCTATATGTATCAATTTAGGTATCGTTATATTTCTATATGTATCAATTTAGATATTGATATATTTCTATGAGTATCGATTTAGATATCGTTATATTTCTATGTGTATCGATTTAGGTATCATTATATTTCTATATGTATCGATTTAGATATTGATATATTTCTATGAGTATCGATTTAGATATCGTTATATTTCTATGAGTATCGATTTATTTATCGTTATATTTCTATGAGTATCGATTTAGATATCGTTATATTTCTATGTGTATCGATTTAGATATCGTTATATTTCTATGAGTATCGATTTAGATATCGCTATATTTCTATGAGTATCGATTTAGGTATCGTTATATTTCTATATGTATCGACTTATATACCGTTATATTTCTATGTGTATCGATGTAGATATCGTTATATTTCTATATGTATCGATTTAGATATTGATATATAAAGGTAACAAAACTGTAAACTTTTTTATGTAAATATAACTAAAAATAAATAATCCAACAGAGCTAGATAATTATAAGAAGAATGCAGACAAAAAAAAAAAAAAAACAGAAATCAAGCACTCGGGGCATCTACGCACCAAAGGCAAGATTCTTATAGTTTTACTTATAGTTTTACAAGATTCTTATAGATGTTACTTATAGTTTTGCTCTATTTTCCGTCTCTGACTAATTTTCCGTTCCGAACTTATTGACGGAGAGATAAAACTTGTTTTTCTGAATCTTCAGAGTCAAATTTTCAGAATGTCAGAATAGAATATTAATATTTGAGAAGAATGAAAAGTTTTTTGAGTCTATGCATCAATCGCTCTGAAATACGAATAATTTAAGAGAGCCGACATATTTTTGCATGTATGTGAACTCGAAATATGTCTGGATAGAAAAGATGTCTGCGAAATAAATCAGTTAAATGAAATAATACAGTTACAGAACACCGGTGTTCTTTCGGGAGAAAGTGGGGAAAAAACTTAGTTAAGCAAATCTATTTTCTCGCAAGATATGTGCAAATTATTTCTCGTAGTGAAATCCAGGTGGCGCACTCCTTCGCCTATGGCCAGTGTTGCCAACTTGGGGGTTTTGCCCCTAAATTTGGGGGTAAATTAGATGAAAAGGGGTGTTTTTAGGGGCCACATTTTCTTAGGGGCATTTTGAGGGGGGGGGGGGGACATTTTTTTAGGGTATTTTCTAGGGGGTACATTTTTTTGGCGCATTTTTTAGAAGTTACTTTTTTTTTAGGGGAATTCTCTATGGAGGACTTTTTTTATGGGGGGGGTTTAGAAGCGTAGATTTAAAGTTCATTAAAAGTAATTATAAATTAACTCTTCAGTTCAATTTTAATCAGATTGATTTCAAGTTTACTGGTACTTTCTCTCCTTAAAACGAAATAAAAACAGTCAAAATACAACCATAAACAAATTTTATCATTTTGCGAGGCAATCACGACACGTGGCAAGTGGCGACTGTTTTGTGTTACTTTTACTGTGTTTTTCAGTATTTCTCTTTTGTGGTCTTTCCGGAAATTCTGCATATTTCATTCGAATATACTTATTATAAAGATAAAGTAAGTAGTGGCAGTTTTGCGTAACGGCGACAGAAAATAAAAATGTTCTGAATTAGTGGATTTCGATTTTCAGTCCCATCTAATGCATACATCAGCGATGTATTTTGGCTTTGAGTTTCATTCTATTGCACAAAATATCAAGGAGAAAGAATTATTAGATGTCAAAGAGAGATGTAAGAAATTTCTGTGTACTTTGGCTCAAGAAATTCAAAAACGATTACCAGATAACTTATTTGTTCTGAGAACGATGTCCAATCTTCATCAAGATGATTCTTCTTCTTGAAGTTGATAGTTGAAGATAGTTGATGAAGTTGCATTATCTCGAGTGAAACCCAGTCTCAATGACATTTTTATGAAATTCCATCGAACTCACTTATACGGCAATAAAAGTGATGTAGAGTCAAAATGGAATCAATTGCAAAATAAATCGTGGTCAAAAGTAGCTAATTCTGTTGAATTTTATTCAGAAGTATTTGAAGATTGTGATTCTGCGGGGAAAAAGCGATTTGAAAATATCGCTAAATTTTCAATGGCGCTAATAACACTACCAATTTCAAACCCAAGTATCGAACGTGCTTTTCCGACATACAAAGTAATTAAAAATAAATTACGGAATAAGTTGTCCCTCGAAGTACTTCAAAGTATTATGATGGTGAGATTAAGGGCCAGTTCACATAGGAGTCCGTTGCTTTGCGTTAAGGAAAAGATGACGTTGAGACGAAAATAAACCAATCATATGCCTCCAAACGATTAGCAATGAAGTTTTTAACGCCTATTATTGGTTTATTTTCGTCTCAACGTCATCTTTTCCTTAACGCAACGCAACGGACTCCTATGTGAACAGGCCCTTACTCTACAAAAGAACTGCGGTTCATGTGTCAAATTCGTTCCTTCCACCTGTATGCTCAAATTGTTCAACGTCAATACGTATGACTTTAAAAATGCAGGCAATAGTAAAGCACAAAATGAGAGCCAGGCCGATGTCTTTGATGAAATACTCGATAATTATCCTGACATCGACGAAATTTAAAATTAGAAAAATCGACAGTAATGTACAATCGAGACGCGTTTTTTTTTTTTTAGATAAGTTCCATACATATGTAAAATGTAAATAAATCTCCATTTCATTATGTAAGTGTGTATTTTCTATTTATTTCAATTTATCTCTCAAACAGGATGCCTATTTGGAGCCAGAATTTCTTTTAGGAAGGTCTAGTCTAGGGGATCTCAAGTTGGTGTTAGAGGGAAACAGGGGAATTTCGAGATGGCACTAGGGGTTAGCGCTTTGTAAAGGTTGGCAACACTGCCTATGGCATCCACGCTTGTATAAGAAGAACGCCTACAGCACAACACTTTGACCTTTTGACCTTGACAGTTCGACGGATCGTTGAATTGGGATTGACTTAGCTATTTCGACTTAACTTCGACTTCCTTTGTTATTTTGCAATAAATGTTCTTGTTTTTATGAAGTGTTAGTCTTTTTGAGAATCGTTCCTATAGTTATTGAATTGGACTTTTCGAGCTGATACCGATAGCTGATAAACTTTTTGAATAAAGCTTTGCTTACGCATGTGATTAAGTTATGACGTTACAACGAGCAACGAGGGATAATGTTAGAGTATTAATGTTTTAATACCTGTGTCATTTCCAGTAGAATTTCTTTTTTTCATGAAATGCAAAACCAGACTGCTGGCTTTTATTAAGGGAAAAATACAATTCCTTTTTTGCAGAAGTAGTCTTTATTTTATTTTTAACAGGTCAGTGTAGCTTAAAATGGAAAAAAAATGTTTTGTCTCATTTCCTTTGATAACAATCGATAACTTTGTAACTACAAACATTGTATTTCATGTTTTCGACATGAATAAACTGTAAAATATCACAGAACTTAAGATTCTGCGTTTTTGGTAAATCAATTGTTAAATCAATGTTTTTGGATTTAAGCTCATTTAAGCATATCCAGAAAGTTGTTTTTTAACGTACGATTACGTTCCTCCATAACGGTCCTCCGGAGAGGAAAATTTCAGACGCTAAAACCGTTCGTCCGTACCTCGCGAGTTATAATTTTGGCAACGCGTCAAAGCCAGTCTATATCGTTTGGACAAGCAGTAAACAGTTAAACAGAAAAGTACCAAAATGCATCAAAATTTTGACATACATATATGTTTATCTATACATATGTACATATATATAGATACATATATAGATAACACATACATATATATGGTAAAATTATATTAAAAAATTTAAGATTTTTAAATGATATGGAATGCACGTAGAGCATTTTGAAAAATGCTAGATTTTTAAAAATTTTTTTGAAAAACAGGTATTATTCTGCCAAAAAATCCTTATTTTGAATTCTAAGGATCTCCAATGTAGTAAAAAAAAAAAAAAAACATTTCAGGTAGTCTCTTCTAACGAAACTACCGCGGGTTATTAACGTAGGGAACTTATCGTTGCTTACCTCTTTTCTTTTTTTTTATGCATTTTGGTATTTTTACCATGTTTTTATTAACTCGCTTTCTTGTTTGTTTGTTTGTTTGTGTGTGTGTGTTTGTCCGGTACAAATCTTGCAATCGAATTTTAACTAACTTACCGACTAGCTGGACATTTGAAACTTTTAGAATAGCTCAGAACACGACAATGCATTTTTTTAATACTTTTAGCCATCTTTAAGCAAAATTGAATTGATTTTCAGTTAATTTTGTTTGTAGACTGGTGCAGCCGTCTATTGTCCGGGACGGGAACGAAAAGTTAAACGCAAGTTAACTTCCGATTAACTTCATTTTCTTTCAAGTTGATGGGATAATTCATCAAAAAAATTTTTAAAAAGTATTTATTAATTTATAGAATTGTCAAGTTTATATGATTGAACAGAAAATTTAAAAACATGGTATATAAAAAGTTCTTTTTATCTTGTAATTATTCTGTTTAACTGTTTACTGCTACTGGGTATGGAGCGTTGCCAAAATTATAACTCGCGACGCAGGACGGACTCTGAATTTTTTTCTTTCCGGAGGACCATTATTGAGGAACTTAATCCTACGTTAAAAGAATATTAATTATTCTGATTCTGTATATAGAGTTAAAAATTGACAATTAAAAAATTCGAGGATCAAGGTTCCTTGTCACATTAATGGATGTATGCATAATACAGTCGCGGTCTACATGGACCTCAAGATAAGCAACTTCTGCCTAGGAAAAAAGTTATAAAATGTTTTATCCTTATTATGAAGACATTGTATTTTTTGTCATTTTGTGTCACCTATTTTCAGTTTGTTCAAAAACACACTAAACAGGTGGAGTAAAATTCCCCTCCCCCTCCCTTCCCAGTCGCGAAACTTTTATGGAACCTATTCAACACGATTAACAAAGGATGACTTTACTGCATTGAAACAAACTATTAAATGAATGAATTGGGGGGGGGGGGGGGAGGGTGACTAAGAAATAATACTTACTAGTTGGTACCCTTCAAAACATGACGAATAGATATTAAATAAATGCACTAATACACAAATTATACTCAACACATCATTTCCAAATGTTGAAAATCATAATAATGCGCAGAAACAAATTAATTTGTTTAAGCGGTCTCGTGTTTAGTGACTGTCTAAATCCAGATTTAAAAATGTCACTGGGCATGCGCAGAAAGCAATTTTTTTTAATTGTAAATTATAGCTAATTCAACAATGCGAAATAAACAATTTCAATCAGGTTTAATCTTATATTTCACAAACATGATTATCATAAAAATAAATATGGCAGAGAGAGATCTACAGAGACTCTTCGGAATATACGTGTTTATCATCAAACAGGTCACTGAGCATGCGCAGAAACAGGGAGTTTCTAAAGCCAGATTTAAATATGCCACTGAGCATGCACAGAAAGCAATTTTTAACTGTAAATTATCACTCATTAATAGAAATTGCGATTTTAAAAACCAAATTTGACAAATCTACAAATTGCAATCTTTCGTTTAAGACCAAAATGAAGTAAATTGATGCAGTAGTTTTCTCTCACGGACTGCCCAAAAAGTCGGCGTAGCAACTTAAATATATAGATTCCGTCAGAGCATTTAAAATTACCCTTAAAAGATTACTGGGGAACAGCCAAATTGGATTCGCTCAGCTCAATGTTAACCTAGGGCTGAATGAAACACAAATAACGTTTTTAAGGGGGTCCACGACACAAAATTCTTAAAATTTTTGAAAAAAAAATTTAAATGCATTAAAAAATTTTCTGTTCTTTTCCACTTGAAATGACCTTTAAATCATTTTTCTATTTAAGTTACAACAGGAGATATCAATTGTTTATTTTGAAACATTCTAATAGCAGCTAATCTTTGTTTAAACCTTAAAATGCGTTTTTCTGCACGATGGGTTTTATCAATATTTCTCGTCTTTAAATTGTTATAAGTCAAGAACCGTTAAAGATAAATGGTTCAAACTTGGAACATGTCTTTTGCAATTATTTTACTTTAATTTTGATTCAGCAAATTTGAATAACATATTTACTTTTGAAAATACTATTTTTCAAAAATAAGTTACATCATTTTTTTTTAAATTTTTACTCTAAATATTTTTATTTTTTCAAAAAATTAATATTTAAAAAAAATGCTGAATCAAAATTAAAACTTATATATTTTTGTTTAATTAAAGGAAAAATTTTTGAAATTCTACAAATAGTGTTTCGAATATATAACGATTTTAAATTACCACACTTTTTTAAAATTTTAAATTTTTTAATTTTTAAAAAACTTTATGAGAATTTTATGATGTGATTTTGTTTACAAATTATATGGTTAACCATCACAAAAAATTTCAAAATATTAACTTAATAAAAAAAAATTTTAAATGTGTCCTGGACACCTTAAATTAGAATTATTCAGGGGGAATGTGGTATACTGTGTTTTAATCGCCTATTATTTACTTTAGTGACAATAATTTGGAAAAGGAATAAAATACCAGAGTAATAAAAGTTCTCTCTCTATAACGGAGCAAACAATTAGAATTTTAAAAATGCCAGTTACGATTTCCTGTTACAATTTTCAAAAATATCTATGGTGCCCGGTTTAAAGGGGCAAAAACAGTGATTTTTAGTATTTGTTAGTATTGATTAAAAAAATCTTTTGACTGGTATAAAACGCTTAAGTCGATCAATCTATATATATATCTATACTAATATATAAAGAGAGAGCGGATTTTGTACGTGGAAGGTAATCTCCGGAACCACTGCACCTATTTGAAAAATTCTTTCACTGTTTGAAAGGTACATTATTCCAGATGGACATAGGCTATATATTATGCATATCTGATCAGTAGAAATAAAGTTAGGGGGGATACTCTAGATTTGTGTGCACGGCCGCCATCTTGGATTTTTCCGCCAGGGTTTGGCGCATTTCGCATGGCGATAATTATTGCGTTCTGGTAAAAATAACCCAATGTCAAATTCTCTAATTTTAAAATCAAACAGTTATTTCTGATGTGATCATTTAATTACAGTATAATAATTTTAGGTCAGATCTTGGCCTTGACCTGGAAATCTGAGTCAAATTGACTATACTCAAAAGAGTAAATTATTTTTAAAACTAAGAGTCTTTTTGTTGAAAATTTTTGAATCCATTATCAGTTTTTCGTTAACTTATTAAATTTAAGTTGCTTTTAATTTTGTTTATAGATTGTCAATTAGTATACTATAATGATACACCATTTCATTTATTTGAAGTAAAAATTATCTGCCATCATTTTTTCGTAAAATATAAAATACAGTATACATTTTAAATACAATATATTTTAAAATATTTTATAATTCCAAGTTGTAGTGGATTACAAATAAATTTAAATAACTGAAGTTCAACTTCTCTCTCCCCAGGAACCTAAGTTAAAAAGTTAGTTAAGGTTAAGTTATTGGTTTAGGAAAAGGGTTTTTTTTCTTATTTCCAACACAGCAGGATAAATGGTCAAATAATCCTTGTCCCGATTTTATTGTATGCACCAAATATTTGGTTAAGGTCAATGGTTACTCACCATAAATTTATGGGTTCATAATTATTTTACATTTTTCAAAGCTGAATTTTAGATAATTTTTACATTGCAAGTTATTTAGGTGGTACGAAAATGCTGTATTTTTTTCTAATTAACAATATATTGGCATAATATTTTGGTGATTCATTGCTTAGTCAAAGAGTTAGGGCAAACTGAATAGATGGCATTGAAATTTTATCTGTAAGTAAAATTCATTTGACCAAATTTTTCATATGGATCATAATTTGAAAAGGTAGTTTTTAATTAAAAATGACAAGAAAAATCTCAGTCCAACGATTAAATGATTTTTCAAAAATATTTCTAAGTTTC
The DNA here is from genome assembly GCA_907164885.2 of Dolomedes plantarius. Taxonomy (NCBI): domain Eukaryota; kingdom Metazoa; phylum Arthropoda; class Arachnida; order Araneae; family Dolomedidae; genus Dolomedes; species Dolomedes plantarius. The sequence goes on from OU015490.1 coordinate 66,840,214, forward strand.
ACAATTTAAAAAGGTCGTTTTTATTAAAAAAGCTAAAAGAAAAACCCAAAATTTCCAATATTTGAGAATGATTTTTTCAAAAATGTGGTTTTTATCAAAAACCCAAAAATAAATCTAAGTCCAACTATTAAATGATTTTTCAAAAATTTTTCTAAGTTTCATAATTTAAACAGGTGGTTTTTATTAAAAAAGCTAAAAAAATTCAAAGTCCAGCGTTTTGAAAACACCGCTTAAAACACATTGGTTAGAATTTTTCCACTCCTCAAAACACGGTAAAATCGCCAAGTTGGCGCAAAAAAATCCAAGATGGCGGCCGTGCACACAATTATATTAAGTAACGTAATATTAATTTGAATATTATTTTAGGTGCTTAAAATAATTATAAGAACATTCTTTACTTAAAATCCTTTTTTTATTTTTGTATTTTTATTTCATCTCTTACTCTAATTTTGAGATACCAATGTGTGTCTATACTTCTATAATCTATCTATACTTATATATAAAGAGAGAGCGATTTCGTACGTGGAGGGTAATCTTCAGAACCACTGCACCTATTTGAAAAATTCTTTCACTGTTTGAAAGGTACATTATTCCAGATGGACATAGGCTATATATTATGTATATCTGATCAGTAGAAATAAAGTTAGGGGCTTAATCCTAACAATCTCCATTGTTACCGCTGCTGTCCTCTACCGCTTTTTGTGCCGAAGTCTTCAACGATCCTTAGCGTGGTGGTATCTATACTTATATATAAAGAGAGAGCGATTTTGTACGTGGAGGGTATATCTTCAGAACCACTGTACATATTTGAAAAATTCTTTCACTGTTTGAAAGGTACATTATTCCAGATGGACATAGGCTATATATTATGTATATCTGATCAGTAGAAATAAAGTTAGGGGCTTAATAATAACAATCTCCATTGTTTCTGCTACTGTCTTCTACCGCTTTTTGTTCCGAAGATTTCAACGATCCTTAGCGTGGTGCTATCTATACTTATATATAAAGAGAGAGCGATTTTGTACGTGGAGGGTATCTTCAGAACCACTGTACCTATTTGAAAAATTCTTTCACTGTTTGAAAGGTACATTATTTCAGATGGACATAGGCTATATATTATGTATATCTGATCAGTAGAAATAAAGTTAGGGGCTTAATAATAACAATCTCCATTGTTTCTGCTACTGTCTTCTACCGCTTTTTGTTCCGAAAATTTCAACGATCCTTAGCGTGGTGCTATCGCGGTGGGCTTCTTTTCTGACGCTAGCGGTTCGAACCTAGCCGTTCTCCGGCACGCCTTTTTCTTTTAAAAATTTATTTTAATTATTAACTAACGTAAAATTAATTTAAGGTATTATTTAGGTTATTATTAAGGTGAAAAAAGATTTACAATTTATTGGCTATCAACTGGAAATTTATTGGTATAATATTTTGTTCAACCCGGACAAAGTCGGGACGGGCCGCTAGTCTATATATAAAACAGTTCCGTAACTGACTGACTGACTGACTAACAGATAACACACAGACCAAACCGCTGGACTAAAAGGGCTGAAATTTTGTATGGCGATTCTTCTTATAGTGCAGGGGTGCAATAAGAAAGATTTTTGAAAAATTCTTTTCAGATTTTTCTAAGTTAAATTTTTAAGCTGTTTTTGTAACATTTTTTAAGTTTGCATTTAAAATAATAATCTGAGGTTTATAAAATGTACATCGCGAGAAAGATCATAAACGTTTCTTTAAAATGAAACCTTTTTCGACTCTTTACCTCCATTTCCTGAATTTTGGTGAATTTTTAAAGATTCATTTTTAGAATTTAATTTATTAAATGCTGATCACGTGATTTCTTTTCTGTTTGTGATACTTAAAATGAATTTTGCGTCATGAACATAACGACAAAATCAACAACAACAAAAAATTCTTGTTAATGCAGTAGACGATTGGACATTATCCAAAAAATATATTAAAATACAGTAAAAGAAATGTTCCTCAAACAGTACTATATTAACTGTACTATATTCTTTAGTATGTTCTATTAGATTTAATTTGAATATTTTCTTCTATTCTTCTATTTGAATATTTTCTTTTGTCTATAGAAATATCCGTTACGATTTTTTTTATAAATATATTTTTTTGGCATTAATTCCATACATTGACCGTTGTATTTAATTTGAATGTACTCCGTAGCGAAGTGCGGGTATTCAGCTAGTATATATATAAAACAGTTCCGTAACTGACTCATTCATTCACTGACTGACTGACTGACATACAACGCACAGACCAAAACGCTGGACCTAAAGGGCTGAAATTTTGCATGGCGATTCTTCTAATAGTGTAGGGGTGCACTAAGAAAGATTTTTCAAAAATTCTTCTTAGATTTTTTTAAATTAAATTTTTAAGCTGTTTTTTAAACTTTTTTTACGTTTGCATTTAAAATAATACATTGAGGGTTATAAAATTTATATCGCGAGAAAGATCATAAAAATTCCTTCAAAATGAAATTTTTTTCGAATTTTTACCTCCATTTCCTGATTTTTGGTGAATTTTTAAAGATTAATTTTTAGAATTTAATTTATTAAATGCTGATCACGTGATTTCTTTTTCTGGTACTTTCAATAAATTTATCGTCACGTGCGAACAACTAAATAGACAAAAAAATATTTTTTTCTCTTTCTAATGCAGCAGACGATTGGATATTATCCAAAAAAAATGCATATCCCTTACGATTTTTATATATATATATATATATATATATATATATATATATATAGATAGATATATATTTTACATCAATTGTATACATTGATCATCGCATTTATTATCTATACTTATATATAAAGAGAGAGGGCGATTTTGTACGTGGAGGGTAATCTCCGGAACCACTGCACCTATTTGAAAAATTCTTTCACTGTTTGAAAGGTACATTATTCCAGATGGACATAGGCTATATATTATGTATATCTGATCAGTAGAAATAAAGTTAGGGGGGATACTCTAGATTTGTGTGCACGGCCGCCATCTTGGATTTTTCCGCCAGGGTTTGGCGCATTTCGCATGGCGATAATTATTGCGTTCTGGTAAAAGTAACCCAATGTCAAATTCTCTAATTTTAAGATCAAACAGTTATTTCTGACATGATCTTTTAATTACAGTATAATAATTTTAGGTCAGATCTTGGCCTTGACCTGGAAATCTGAGTCAAATTGACTATACTCAAAAGAGTAAATTATTTTTAAAACTAAGAGTCTTTTTGTTGAAAATTTTTGAATCCATTATCAGTTTTCCGTTAACTTATTAAATTTAAGTTGCTTTTAATTTTGTTTATCGATTGTCAATTAGTATACTATAATGATACACCATTTCATTTATTTGAAGTAAAAATTATCTGCCATCATTTTTTCGTAAAATGTAAAATACAGTATACATTTTAAATACAATATATTTTAAAATATTTTATAATTCCAAGTTGCAGTGGATTACAAATAAATTTAAATAACTGAAGTTCAACTTCTCTCTCCCCAGGAACCTAAGTTAAAAAGTTAGTTAAGGTTAAGTTATTGGTTTAGGAAAAGGGTTTTTTTTTTCTTATTTCCAACACAGTAGGATAAATGGTCAAATAATCCTTGTCCCGATTTTATTGTATGCACCAAATATTTGGTTAAGGTCAAATCTGAAGTAAAATTTCATTACCACAATGCCCTAACCAAAAAAAAAAAAAAAAAGAGGATCTGGTTACTCACCATAAATTTATGGGTTCATAATTATTTTACATTTTTCAAAGCTGAATTTTAGATAATTTTTAAATTGCAAGTTATTTAGGTAGTAAGAAAATGCTGTATTTTTTTTCTAATTAACAATATATTGGCATAATATTTTGGTGATTCATTGCTATTAGTCAAAGAGTTAGGGCAAACTGAGTAGATGGCATTGAAATTTTATCTGTAAGTAAAATTCATTTGAACAAGTTTTCATATGGATCATAATTTGAAAAGTAGTTTTTAATTAAAAATGACAAAAAAAATCTCAGTCCAACGATTAAATGATTTTTCAAAAATATTTCTAAGTTTCACAATTTAAAAAGGTCGTTTTTATTAAAAAAGCTAAAAGAAAAACCGAAAATTTCCAATATTTGAGAATGATTTTTTCAAAAAAGTGGTTTTTCTCAAAAACCCAAAAATAAATCTAAGTCCAAAGTTTAAATGATTTTTCAAAAATTTTTCTAAATTTCATAATTTAAACAGGGGGTTTTTATTAAAAAAGCTAAAAAAATTCAAAGTCCAGCGTTTTGAAAACACCGCTTAAAACACATTGGCGAGAAATTTTCCACTCCTCAAAACACGGTAAAATCGCCAAGTTGGCGCAAAAAAATCCAAGATGGCGGCCGTGCACACAATTATTAAGTAACGTAATATTAATTTGAATATTATTTTAGGTGCTTAAAATAATTAAAAGAACATTCTTTACTTAAAATCCTTTTTTTATTTTTGTATTTTTATTTCATCTCTTACTCCAATTTTGAGATACCAATGTGTATCTATACTTCTTTAATCTATACTTACATATAAAGAGAGAGAGCGATTTTGTACGTGGAGGGTAATCTCCGGAACCACTGCACCTATTTGAAAAATTCTTTCACTGTTTGAAAGGTACATTATTCCAGATGGACATAGGCTATATATTATGTATATCTGATCATCTATACTTATATACAAAGAGAGAGCGATTTTGTACATGGAGGGTAATCTCCAGAACCACTGCACCTATTTGAAAAATTCTTTCATTGTTTGAAAGGTACATTATTCCAGATGGACATAGGCTATATATTATGTATATCTGATCATCTATACTTTATATATAAAGAGAGAGCGATTTTGTACGTGGAGGGTAATCTCCAGAACCACTGCACCTATTTGAAAAATTCTTTCACTGTTTGAAAGGTACATTATTCCAGATGGACATAGGCTATATATTATGTATATCTGATCATCTATACTTTATATATAAAGAGAGAGCGATTTTGTACGTGGAGGGTAATCTCCAGAACCACTGCACCTATTTGAAAAATTCTTTCACTGTTTGAAAGGTACATTATTCCAGATGGACATAGGCTATATATTATGTATATCTGATCATCTATATACTTATATATAAAGAGAGAGCGATTTTGTACGTGGAGGGTAATCTTCAGAACCACTGTACCTATTTGAAAAATTCTTTCACTGTTTGAAAGGTACAGTATTCCAGATGGACATATGCTATAAATTATGTATATCTAATCAGTAGAAATAAAGTTAGGGGCTTAATCCTAACAATCTCCATTGTTACCGCTACTGTCCTCTACCGCTTTTTGTGCCGAAGTCTTCAACGATCCTTATCGTAGTGCTATCGCGGTGGGCTTCTGTTCTGAAGCTAGCGGTTCGAACCTAGCCGTTCTCCGGAACGCCTTTTTCTTTTAAAAAATTTATTTTAATTATTAATTAACATAAAATTAATTTAAGGTATTATTTAGGTTATTATTAAGGTAAAAAAAGATTTACAATTTATTGGCTATCAACTGGAAATTTATTGGTATAATATTTTGTTCAACCCGGACAAAGTCGGGACGGGCCGCTAGTAAATATATATATTTAGTTTTTGGCATAAATTGCATACGTTGACCGTTGTATTTAATATGAATGTACTCCGTAGCGAAGCGCGGGTTTTCAGCTAGTTTATATATATAGAACAGTTCCGTAACGGACTGACTGACATATAACACACAGACCAAACCGCTAGACCTAAAGGGTTGGAATTTTGCATGGCGATTCTTCTTATAGTGAAGGGGTGCGCTAAGAATGATATTTGAAAAATTCTTCTTAGAATTTTCAAATTAAATTTTTAAGTTGTTTTTGTAACTTTTATAAAGTTTGCATTTAAAATAATAAACTTAGGGTTATAAAATTTATATCCAGGGAAAGATCATAAAAATTCCTTTAAAATGAAATCTTTTTCGAATCTTTACCTCCAATTTCTGATTTTTGGTGAATTTTTAAAGATTCATTTTTAGAATTTAATTTATTAAATGCTGATCACGTGGTTTCTTTTCTTTTTGTGATACTTTAAACTAATTTTGCGTCACGTGCATAACAACGAAATAAATTGGCAAAATAAATTTGTTTTTCTTGCTAATGCGGCAGACGATTGGACACTATTAAAAAATATTAAAATACTGTAAAAGATATGTTCCTCAAACTGTGCTATATTAACTGCACTATATTCTTTAGCATGGTCTATTAGATTTATTTTGAATATTTTCTTCTACAATATTTTGTCTATAAAAATATCAGTTACGAACTTTTATAAAAATATATTTTTGTCTTTGATTTTTTACATCAATTTCATACATTGATCATTGTATTTATTATAAATAAATAAATATATATATATATATATATATATATATATATATATATATATATATATATATATATATATATATATATATACTGGCATTAATTGCATACATTGACCGTTGTATTTAATTTCAATGTACTCCATAGCGAAGTACGGATATTCAGCTAGTTTTGTATACAAAAGTACATTTCTTCGTACAAAAGACTCAAGTCGAAATTATTGTTCTGCGATTGGTATAAAAGCCAATAACTTGGTATATTTAAATCGCTGCTTTTGACTTATACCGGGTACCATAGATATATGTTCATATCCAAATCGATAATAAATGAGGAATATTTTCCCTATAGGTTAAGGGGTCAGGTACTTTTTAAAAGTCAAGAGACTCGACAAACATAGTCATATTTTCAATAATCAGTAGTTATAAAAATAATTTATTAATAAATATGAAAATTTTACTGCGAGTTAAACACTCTTTCTTCTTTATACATATAGCTCGAAATTTTCTGTAGGTAGAATAGAAATGTTTTTAATTGTTTAAAATTTCAACAATTGTGTTTTTCACTATTATCTCACTGCGAACATGATATAACTAGAACAGTTGGCTAGAATACTATGAAATTTTATACACGTGCAATAAAAACATGTATAATTAAAATTACCAACTATTATGTCATTCTTATCATAAAAATTTTAACTACAGTTAAATTTATACAAAAAAAATTTGAAATTTTAAAATTTTTCATAACGAAAACGTTTTTTTTTTCTATGTAGAACTAAGAATTTTTATTTCAATGTTGATCATTTTAAAGATATATAATATAACTTAATTTTTAAACTAAAAAAAAACTTCAGGTAGTCTCTCCTAACGAAATTACCGGGGGTTATTAACGTAGGATTACTTATCGTTGCTTACCTCTTTTGTATGTATATGTGTATATATGTGTTATGTATATATATATATATATATATATATATATATATATATATATATATATATAATATATATATATATATATATATATATACATATGTATATATATACATATGTATATATATACATATATATATATATATATATATATATATATATATATATATATATATATATATATATATATATATATATATACATATGTATATATATACATATGTATATATATACATATGTATATATATATATATGTATATATATATATATGTATATATATATATGTATATATATATATATATGTATATATATGTATATATATATATATATATATATGTATATATATATATATATATATATATATATATAATATTTATATATATATATATATATATTTATATATATATATATACATATATATATATATATATATATATATATATATATATATATATATATATATATATATATATATATATATACATATATGTAGTCAAAATTTTGGAACATTTTGGTGCTTTTCTGTTTGACTGTTTACTGCCAAGCGATACAGACTGGGTTTGGCGCGCTGCCAAAATTATAACTCGCGAGGTACGGACGGACGGTTTTTTTCGTCTGAAATTTTGCTTTCCGGAGGACCGTTATAAAGGAAAGTAATCCTACGTTAAAAACGTATATATTTATTTATATACAGATGTAAGTCTGCGCGCAATGGCATAAGATTGAAAAAAACAAGGGTTGAAATTTTAAAAAATATAAAAATTTCTTTTTATCCTATGAAACATTTAGAACCATATTTATAAAGAAGAAAGAGTATTTAACTCACAGTTAAATTTTCATATTTCTGAATAAATGATTTTTATAACTACTGATGATTGAAAACAGGGATATATTTGTCGACTCTCTTATCTTTCAAGGGGACAGTAGACTTTCAAACCTAACGTTTTTTGTTTTGAATGGATTTGCTTGAAATTTGATTATGTGATTAGTACCATAGATATGTAAAAGTGGTTAAAATTTACTGATGAAATATTCATAATTTATGAATTATGAATTAATAATTATATGAATAATTGGCCTAATTAAAAATGTCCTATGCGCATTTCTTTTGTATATAATATGGTAATTTTAATTTACAGGATACCTTATATAACTAACAATGAAAGTTATTGCTTATTTTAAGCATTGATTAAAAACATAAAGAGAAAAAAATAATGATAGGGAAAACACCCTTTTTATTAGGCAAAATACCTTTAAATCATCTTTTCAAGTACAAAATTTAAAAATTCTGAGCTACGAAGCATAATTATTTTCAATAAGATTTATTTTATATACAGTTAAGTATATAAAACTTAAATTTCAAAGGAATACGATAATTAGAAATGCGCATGGGACATTTTTAATTAGGACAATTATTGATATAATATTAATTCATAATTCATAAGTTATTAATATTTAATCCTTAAATGTTAACCCACTTTTACATATCTATGGTACTAATCACATATTCAAATTTCAAGCAAATCTATTTAAAACAAAAAAGTTAGGTTTGATTGGTTAAGTCCACTGTCCCCTTAAAATGCACCTAACAATTTAACATTGATCTTGGCGGATCCGCAGGGGTACGACATGGCAGCTTAAACCGGGGAATACGTTCATAATGGGAGTTGTTCTTCTGTACTCCTTCTATTTGCGTATGTTGTCGTCCAAATTCAAGTTGTAGATGTTCTCTTTTCTACTCTTTGCAGGTCATACTCAACACCTGGCATCGGGTTTCGAGGGTGCCAGTGCCTCTTTTTCGGACATCGCCACGGCGTTCTACAGTGGTTTGTGGGCCTACGACGGATGGTTAGTGACACGACGTCAGTACAAGACCAATGCCTCATATCATTTCTCTCAGTAATGAGATTTACGTTCCATGACGCATGCCACACGGTCGGACAGGAAAACAGACTTCTATCGCAGATCGATACAGTGCCGTTAACATTTCAGGACAGCATAATGCTGCTGTTTGCACGCCATGAATATTATTTTTTATGCATTATGAATCTCTCATAATGTATACAAACATATGCAATATTTGTATATACAATGTATGTTTTTCTTCAGGTTAAATTACCGATTTTCAGGTTTGAACGCCAGCCGTTTCTAGTAACATTCAGCAACATGTATTCAAATTATTCGTCCTCTACGATATATAGTTTAGATACATATATATAGTTTAGATATATATTATTTATATATAGAGCCATATATATCTAAACTATATATATATATATATATATATATATATATATATATATATATATATATATATATATATTATTTATATATAGTTTAGATATATATAGTGTAGATTCGATTCTTTCCAGAGAGTCAGATGTGTCAGACAGTGTGTTTACATTTACTGCGCATCTATAGGAATTTCTAACCGAACAAGCAATTTTTTTAAATACAGTCGAACCCTGTTATAACGAACTTCTAGGGACCAAAGGTTTTGTTCGCTTTATCCGGTGGTTTGCTATATCCGAACCGTTAAGAAAAATGCTAGAGTTCACAAAACGTATAACTCATCAGTTGCTATGTGTATTCAATAATGATGTATTAAAAAAAGGATAAAATCTATTAAAAATGATCATTTAGGAATTAAATCGACTAAAATTGATTACATTAAACTGATACAATACTAATTAAATTACGGACAACAGGAAATTGGCGGGACCAAAATTCTCGTTCCTTATATCCGTGAGTTCGTTATATACCGGGTTCGCTATAACGGGATTTGACTGTACTTCCTAAACTTTACTCTGTAACATGCATTCAAACAAAGGAAACTGAGTACTGAAAGTATAGTTTAAATGCTGCCTTTCTGTAGTACTTAACGTTCCAAAAATTTTTTTTGGGGTCCAAACTTTAAAAGCCTCTTTCCTCAAAACTATGATTTTTTCAAACTCCACTTTTAAATCTTTGTATCCCCAATTTTCTAACCAACCGAGATAATTTTTTTAAAAAATAATGCTAAATTAGATGCACTTAAAAGCTAGAAATCGATTTTCCCAATTTAAGGTGCTTTTCCCCGGTATGCATCACAAATTTATAAACTGTTTTGTCTAGAACCCTGTTCAATTCTGGCTCTAAAAGGGGTAGAACCTTATTTAAAAATTATCACGGTTCATAAAGCAACTAACAGTTACGGAATCTAGCATGTTGTAAGTTATCATAATCAGGGGATGAGATTTCCTTGCATGGGCAGTATGGTCTAATAATTAGGATTCTTTCTACGAAGTCCAGAAATTGAGGGTTCGATTCCCGCTCCTCACACCTAGTGGTCACTGAAATGCTAGACCGCAGACTGAACAACGCAGACCATGTACAAATAAATAGCACAAATAGGTCTAATGCGGTGGCACTAGTTGTTAAGACATTCACCGCAATTTACTGGCTACTCTATTACTGGAGCACCACATAGGTGAACCAGCATTGCTCCCTATGAGGGGACGACACGGAAACGACCAAGCCTTATCCGGGATTTGAACCCAAGCCCACTGCGGGGGGCAGCTCAGAATGCTAACCACTACACCATGTGGGCGGCAAAAAAAAATAGCACAAATTAGCATCCTATAAAAAATAGTAGTCGGAATAAAAAGTTTGCCATATGCATGAAATTACACAGTCAAAATATCACCAAACATGCCCAAAGACGGGGAGCTTGGCGATGTGAGGAACTCGAAAGAAATGTCTCATGGGAAAAATCATACCACTTATTTCCAGGACTGCTGGTACATATGAACACTCAAAAGCTAATAAATAGTTCATAATGTAAATCAATTAAATCAGGTATAAGAAATTAATAATTGTTATCATGTTTTTAGATTAAGACATATACCAACTTAATTCAAAGCTATCAGTGCAACACATAATGCCGCTAATTTCTGAAAATGAAGAATAAATTGATGTATAACATCTGAAACATATTACCAATGAATTCGATGCCAAAATAAATTCAGTTAATTTACGTTATAAATATCATATAGTTTATAGCTGTGAGATTATATGAGAATAAAGTTCATGGTTCTCAGATAATCTTTACGTATGCGTCATGGAATGGATTTGAGAAGAATAGCCAGAACTGCTAGTAGATACATGAAATATATGAAGAGAAAATTTTACCTCAGTAATTTAATTAAATATGACCAGTGAATTCTTTGGTGACCAGTCTGTACAAATTTGTACCCTCGCATACAAACTGAAATCGGATGTCTATTGAATAAAGAATCAGTCATTACAAATAATTCAGATTATCTAACACACATATTCTAGCATTCTGGCTATCTTCTAGTAAAATCACATCTTGTTTAGAGTTCATTATTTTATCCAAAAGTGATTTTTTCTGTATTAAATGTGCAACTTTTTATGATTTTTTTCCAAACATACATTGTGTCTTATTTGATTGAATGTTACATTACCATTTATGTCCAAGAGTTGATAGGCAGTTTTAGGATCGAAAGTTCATGCATAGTATAAGTTAAGATAATTCATAAAAGTTGTATTTAAAGATTAAGCGGGTTCTTAAAAACTTTACATGAGATTGCTAATATGTCCCCTAAATTGAAGTTTATCAAAACAATAAAAATCAAATGCCGAAAAAAAATTGTTTTTTTTTTAAAAAAATAAGGGCTGCCTTTATGAAAATCCCTGGATAATGGACCATGAAATTGCAAAATGTCAATAAGAAAAATATTAGTTGTGCATAAGAAGCAAATCCAGTAAGTGTTCGGATAATTTCATGCAACAAAATAAAAATTTATCATACGTATAGAATGAACCGTTCAATGCAAATACAACTTGAGAAATAAGTATTTTCATGAATCATGGCAGACATTAACTTAAACACTCATCGAAAGATGTTATTATTGAGACATATGACAAAAGCTTCATTAAATATTATAATTTAGAAATAGAAGTAGATACACATTTTCTTCAAGAAACCTGAATTCCAAAAGATCTGATTTTCAAAATTCTTTGAGATGATAACAGAATAAAATCCGTTTTTGTTTATTTTATATTATTTTCATTAGTTAGTTTACAGATTAAGATTTTATTCATAGATTAATCACTAAATTTCCTTAATATGACATGGTAAACTCTACAGTCATTTTTATCCGGTATAGTGCTTAGAGTTCTTTATAGTTTCGGGAGTTTCGAATTTTTCTTCCTTTTTAATTTTAATTAGAAGTTCATAAACGTTTTGTTAGAGAAATACATTCCAACTGTAACAGATAAACATGCTTATAACTATTTTTTTTTTCACTTTGAGAAGGGAAAGACGCTCAATCAAAGTAGTCAAAATTGCCAAGTAAATGTTCTTAGCCTAACTGTAACTGTATGAGAAAACTTAGTATTTAAAATTCTCCTGGAATTGTATAAAAACTTTTATGGCAAACCAGGTTTTTAAAAGAAAATAAATTTTGCATTTTCTTGCTCCCCAACTACAAATTAAGGCTGGTGTGTACTAACCCTATTGGATTCACTCACCTCAGTATTAACCTATGGAAAAAATGTGTCTACTATTGACAGCTACATAAATGTTGACAATCCAATAAAAATGGTATTTTCAGATAGCCTCAACATTTTTGCACCTTACAACAGGATTCATTTTTAAAATTTCCCCCATATAAGGAATTTATAAGCGTTTTAAACACACCCGACCAGATTTATCCCAGAATAATTTAAATTTTAAAATATTATTTGCATTTTAAAAAAAAACGAAAAATATCCAAAGGTGTAAAATTTATTTCTCTATTACAAGAGTACAATTTTTTTAAAAATCTTTCAATCCAAGTCAGCAATCCTTGGACACATTTTCTCCATAGGTTAACATTGAGTTCAGCAAATCCAATAGAGTTATAGTACACAGCAGCCTTAAGCTTTCGTTATGAATACTTTGCGTGCATTCAACTGGGAATCATTAACTTTTTCATGTTAAATGCACTTTAATCCGGCATGCGTTCCTCTTTGGTCTAATATTAAAAATTTATTCATCAACATTATAAAAAAATTTCTGAAAAAGCGAATTTCAAACAAAGGTTAAGATGAAATGAATAAATTTGAATGCTCTTCGTGCCATAAAATGTAAATAAAAAGCGAAAAGAAGCTAGCAACGTTCGCCTATCCAATGATCTAAGCAGGAATAAAAATACACGCAACAGTTAAATGGATTTCTATTGAACACAGTTCTAAAAAATAATGTACTTGTTGCTGCTATTTTTTCCTTTCCTGTGAACATGGCACCAAATTAACTGAAATATTTCCGCGAAAGGGTTTCTCATACTTTAGTATGAATTCCGTCTGTTCTTTTTATTTTCATAATAAAGCACAACTGTAACCCAGGGAACAGAGAAAGAAATCAGCCAGCGAGATAAAAACTCTGTACCAAACACAAACAATGATCTAATCGATGTGGATAACGGTGATACGAAAAATAGACAGATATTTTAATGATATATGAACCAGTAACGTATAGATTGCTTTTCGATGTACTCGGAGAAAAGAACGTTGAACTTTCTTATACGTGGCAGATTGAGGGACCATGCAATAATTTGATAGTTCTGTTTAAGGTAAAATTCACTAAAAAGCAAATTGTTAAAAGAGAATATGAAGCAATATTCCCAGCATTCATTAGCCGACACGCATATATATGTGTGTGGGTGTGTGTGTGTGTGTGTGTATATATGTATATATATATATATATATATATATATTTATATATATATATATATATGTGTGTGTGTGTGTGTATATATATATATATATATATATATATATATACAGTCGAACCTCCATATATCGAAGTAGCAAATTGCTGGAAAAAAATTCGATATATAGAAATTTCGATATATAGAATTGAGCTTAGTTTTATCATAATTCTCCTAAGAAAAATTAAAGCTAATTTTCGTATACGAAGCTGCATTTCTAATTTATATGCGAATCCCATTAAATGAAAGTTAATAACTAAAAAAGGAATTAATATGAAAGATTTATTGAGTACTAGATATCTTTAAAAAACAATATTGCAGACAGTGGTTACAATGATCACAGTTACATTATTTTAAAGAAAACTTCGAATATCTTGCTGAACAGCCAGTTTTGCGGAAAATTCAAAAAAAATTTCGTATTTGTTCAGTCCACTAAAAACTTCATCAGGGACATTTTCCGCGAATTGAAGTCCACGACGTATTGTTTCAAATGCCAAAAATTGGGAGATTTTATTCTAAAGCAGAATAAAATCTCCCAATTTGTCTTGAAAAAACTTTCGATATATAGAAACAATTTTTCTATATAATGAACATGGAGATTTGCTAAGAATTCGATATATAGAAAATTTCGATATGGGGAAGTTTGATATATGGAGGTTCGATTGTATATATATGTATATATATATATATATATATATATATATGTGTGTGTGTGTGTGTGTGTGTGTGTGTGTGTGTGTATGTATGTGTGTATTATCAAAGACATATTTAATCCCTAAATTCAAGTCGCCTTTAATCCAAGGCAAGTATATTACAGCTTAGAATCTATTACAAATCTCCCATCTGAGTTTCTAGTTTTCCCGTGTACATACCACTTCGTACTTTCCTCAAGTCTTAATAAACAAATTTCATCCAAATTAAGCTGATAAACTTTAGTTAGTTTCTTCTTTAATCCATGTAAACAATTAAGAAACAGTTCATTCTGATATGAATATGTTAATAAAAGAATACTGGCTAATTAGTCATTTTCCTTTAAGTACACCACCTCGCTCTGAGCTCCAGCCAGACTAAACAAATTTCAACCCAATTAAGCTGATAAATTTTAGTTGTTACCTTTTTATACAACAGAAACAAATAACCATCGTTCTTTTTAATGATAAAAATGACGTTATACATGTGATTATTAACCTTCGACTCTGACGTACAGTTATATAGCAATAGCTCTAAGTTACATAGAGTTCTCTGATAAGGTGGTAAAAGACAAGTTGGGAAAAGAAAATAATCAGCTATTTAAATTTCTATGAACTAATATTAGGAAGAACTACGTTTATTTCAAACCATGACAAAAATTTATTGTAAGTAAATAAAATAACAGGTAAATTCTACATTTCGAAGTTATAAGCATGTTTTGTTGCAATTGAATGGGGATTTTTTTAAACATTTATTGCCCTACTATGTTGAACTTTTAATATATATCACTCGTAGATCCAAAGTTGAGCTTCAAGGAGAAATACCAAATTTTTAATCATTTTTGAAAGAAAGTTTAAAGACAAACGTTATATAAAATCCATTTTTCATCGGTCATATATCTGCAGCTAGTTTTTAATCGTTGTTTTAGGTCTCTTTGAATATTCGACATTCAAAATTCTAAACCATGAACTTTAAGAAAATAAAATGACGTATAGTGCATGCCTGTAATAAAAAATATAGACTGTGACGGTCATCATAAATGGACCTATAACGTTCCATACTTCATTACATGGGAGTTGGAGAAATATCAAGAATTCAGAGAATCAAGGAAATAGAATGTACGTTATTTTCATGCTATATTATTTTTTATGCAGGAACAATCTGAACTATGTGACAGAAGAATTAAAGAATCCATACGTGTAAGTCACCTTTTCACATTTGTTTTAAATACGAAACATGTTAGTTTTATAAAAGTGCTTTGCTATACTTTGAAAAAAGAAAATCTTTAAACTCTGATGATGTCTTAAAAATATTGCTGAAAATAGCTTCAAATATTTCTAAACATTTGTAAATATTGTTTATTTATTTTTAATTTGTGTTTATTTTGTGCTAAATACCACTTTTTTTTACTGTCACTGAGCGTTAAATATCAATGTGAGACCCTTTGGCGAAATTTTCGACAAATTTGGTGACTTTTAGATTGTCCAAAAGAGAACTAATCAGGTTTCACCTAGGTGGTGTGGTTATCAAGTGCTGGAATTTTCTATTTCTAGAACAATCGAGAATCTCGCCATGGGTGTATAAGCATGCCGAACTCGGCTCCAGAAAGTTTTTCATACGTGCATTTCTATGTTGAACCTCATCTGCTCTGCGAATTGGAGACCTGTTATTGTGTCAAATCCAGAGTCTTTTGTTGAACTTCGCTGCAGTCCTAAGGGACCGTTTGTAATATTTGTGGCCTGTTTAAGACTATAAAGGAATTAAATTTGTGTCGCTGTTAAATGGCGTCGTCATTCACAAATGAAGTAGAACAAAATGCTACAATATATAGTTTATTAGAGAGATAAATTAATTATTGAATAGTTTTTCATATTCTATAAATTTGTATGTTTTGTTTCAATGTAATGTTTCCTATTTCTCGAAATGATTACGGCACGGAAATATCTAAAACGCAACTTTCGATTTGCGCATGAGAGTTTGTGTTATTGATTATGCTAATTATTGAAATAAATAACTTAAGCATCAAATTTTTGCAAATCTAAGTGTCAATATTTAGCTGATTTGTAAGTCAAGTTGAAAACATTCTGTGTGAAAAACCCAGTTTTTTTTCAATATGATCTTTTATTAATAACATAAAATTATGTAAATTCGTTAATTTAGCTCACAGAAAAATTTAAAAAGTATGTAAAAGTCCTAAATGTTATTTTTAGGAGGAATTTTCGTATTTATGAGGGAGTTAAAATTTTTAAAAATTCAAGTCCAAGATGTAATAAATATAGTTAAAATTCTGTTTATCTCGTCTTCGAGATAAGAAAGAAATGGTCAGTTCCACTATTCAGTGTTTCTTTTAGTATTCATGAAAAAATGGACTGCAGAAAGAATAATTCATGCAAACACAAGGGTTAAAAATTTCAATTCAGAATAATTCATGTAAACAAGCGTTAAATCAATGGCCAAATTAAAGGGTGAAGGAAATGTAATAGTAGCATTTGTTTTCAACATCTCATCAATCTCAAATGAAACCTCAGAATAATCTAACAAATAAGCTATTTCAAAAAAATTTAAAAGGATCGATTTTGGGTTCTCCCTCGACAACTTGTCTTGGATTCATTTCTTTGAAGAAACCACACCTGAGACGAAACATATTACATTAATTGATTTCAAAGCCAGTTTTTTTCGGCAATATTTATAACTGGCAAGTTTTCCAAACTATACGAAATATCACACTTCTATTATTTATGCTTTAAACACATAAATAGGTATTATAAACAAATTTCATACAACACTGATAGGAACTCAGGTGAAGTTTATTAAACCAATCTCCTTTTCTTTGTGAATTATTGTGCAGTTTTAGAAATTACAAGAAGGAATCAATTGATACGAAATTTAACCTCCTAATAAATAATGCCCACAGTTATTAATCGACTGCCTTTATTTTTTATTTCTGAGGCTTGAAGAGCCAAGAAGTGCCTAAATCAGTTTTTTCCAAGATGACTTTGTTTGTTTATGTCTCTTTAAAAAAATATAATTTTCAATGTAAGAAGTACCTAAATCTGTCCGATGTTTTAAAAGTGTTTTTTAAATCATTGTACAGACTTGGGTACTTCTTACATTGAAAATAATACATTTTTAAAGAGACATAAGGAAACAAAGTCATCTTGGAGAAAACTGACTTAGGCACTTCTTGTACCAAGCCACAGATTTATTCTCTTTCCACGTCTTTTCTTTTGTGGTGTAGTTTCAATATACGAATTAGATCCAACTAATTAAGTTTTTATGACAATATTCTGGCAAGTAAAAATTTCGACGAAGATAGACAAAAGCGTAAAACAAAGGGCTTAGAACTCCGTCATACTTACAATGATAAAGGTTGTAAACACACTTATTAAAAACATGTACATGACGCTGGACAGGACTCGACGAGATTAACACTTAGTACACAAAAGAAAAGCTATTAAAATGCAATCAAGCTACGTTGCGGCAAAATCCAGTGATATGCCAGGATGGAGACATTGTTACTGGCAATTATTTCTCCTTCATGAAAATGACATGACAGATTGCCTTGAAACTTTCCTATTTTTGGAGTTTCCTGTGTGTGTAAGCACATCGTACTAAATTTATGGATATATTGCGGGTTTTGATTTCATCAGGGGAAAAACGAAAAATACCTAAACGAGGAGAGAGAGAAATAAGAGGTATGTGAGAACCGGACAGATAAAATTAAGAGCCTACTCAATATTTTTACCATGTTTTTATTAACTTGCTTTCTTGTTTGTGTGTTTGTGAGTGTTTTTGTCAAGTACAAATCTTGCAATCGATTTTTAACTAACTTCCCGACAAGCTAGACATTAGAAACTTTTAGAATAGCTCAGAACACGATGGCAATGCATTTTTTTAATACTTTTAGCGATCTTTAAGCAGAATTAAATTCATTTTCAGTTATTTTAAGTTAATTTTGTTTTGTAGACTAGTGCAGCCATCTATTGGCCGGGACGGGAACGAAAAGTTAAATGCAAGTTAACTTCCAGTTAACTTCATTTTCTTTCAAGTTGATGGGATAATTTATCAAAAATATTTTTTAAAAATATTTATTAATACATAGAATTGTCAAGTTTATATGATTCAACAGAAAATTTAAAAACACGGCATATAAAAAATCATTTTTATGTTGTAATTATTAATGTATATGAATGTAAAGAGAATGGCAAGCGACATAAATAAATTATGAGATAATTACAGCTATTTAGGTAAGTGCAACAACAAACGTTAAAGAAAAAACGTTTCAAATTATCTCTTACAATATCCGACGTATCTAAAAGTCTATTCCACACTTTCTTATCTCCTCACGTACTATATGAACACGAAATGGGAGTTCTCTAATGGCCTTTAGCCTTCCTCAAGAAGTGAGTAAAATAAATTTAAATAAATATATATGCTCTCTAATCGTAGAAAATTCATTAAGAAATACACATTTTGGAGTGCATGAGTATCACAATTTTTTTACTGCTTAAGATCACTAAAAATTGCATATGTCGGTTATCTACTCCTTCCAGCGCTTTCTTTAATAAATATCTATAAATATATTATACATACGACGATAAATAGTTTTAATAATAATCTTTAATTTCACCTTTAAAAATTAATTTTTAAATTTATTTTTGAATTTCTGATTCTTTACTTTTACCTTAATTTACCTTTTATCTGAATTTCTTTTAAAATTAATACTTAAATATCTGTATTTGCCATTTTATGTACATAAAAAAGTGTACAAAAATTTATGTTTGAATTATTAAATTTTTTTTTAGTTTTACCACTAATTTGAATTACACTTTAATGTTTATCTTTAAATTTCAATATTTACCATTTTATGAACATAAAAAAGGTTTGTACAAAATTTATGCACAAAAATGGCTCAAATAAGTAAACTTAGATACGGGTATAATTTTAGAGACTGACCCCAGAATGATGTTCCTATATTCATGAGACAATTTCTATTTTCAGAAATCTTCCACTTGCAATAGCTATTGGAATACCACTCGTTACATTATGCTACGTGCTTGTAAATATTTCCTACATCACTGTGATGTCTTCAGCAGAGCTCCTAGCATCAGAAGCGGTGGCAGTGGTAAGATAAACGAATCTCTCATTTGACAGCTATTCAGAGATATCTGAATTTTGGAGACTGTGGCTACCTTGAAAAGAAAATTTCTGTATCAATAAACAAACGATTTGATACGTAGTCAATTCATAGAAATAGTTATTTTTCGTAAAATGCATTTATATAACTAATGGGCTATACGGTAACGAAAAAGAAATATTGATAATTGACATTATAACAATATCATACCTCCCTCTCTCACCTTCATCAAATATTCTTTCCCTTTAGAAACAACTGGTTAGTTCGGATATATATATATATATATATATATATATATATATATATATATGTATGTATGTATACGCATATGTATATGTATATATATATATATGTATGTATCTATGTATATGCATATTTATATATATATATATATATATATATATATATATATATATATATATATATATATATATATATATATATATATATATATATATGTATATATATATATATGTATGTATATATATATATATATGTATATATATATATATATGTATGTATATATATATATATATGTATGTATGTATATATATATATATGTATATATATATATATATATATATATATATATATATATATATATATATACATATATATATATATATATATATATATATATATATATATATATATATATATATATATATATATATATGTATGTATGTATGTATGTATGTTTTTTTTTTCTATTTCCAATGGCACATTAAAAGACAATTGAACATCAAAAAGACAACAATAAATCTATAAATGAAAGCGAGAAATCCAGTAGCGTTCCCAGATTGATGTCCGAGGAAGAGCAGGACATCTGGACAGGTGAGGCAAGTCAATTTCCTCGTGAAGATCACACAAGGTACAAAGAGGGTCAGGAACCACGTTGATGCGACATTGATGTTTACGCAGGCAGTCGTGGCCAGATATCAGGCGAAACATGGCGGCAGATTTCATCCTAGGCCACCGAGGGACATTAAGAATCTGATAGAAACAGACGCTTGGTTTATTAAGGTCGGTTTAATAAGTCATGGTTTATTAAGGTTGCGATTTTTGAGTTCTTCGCGTAAAAAATCCCTGAAGATGTTCTTTATGAGACATTTGATACTATTAAAAGGAAGTCTGGGATTAGTTCTCTGAAGGACAGAGCCCCCCCCCCCCCCCCCCCCCCACCCCATCTTTGCCAAGAAGTCGGCCGCCTCATTTCCCTGGATTCCACAATGGGCCGGAATCCACTGGAGAACTACTATCTTATTATTACTGGCAAGCCAGTTGAGGAGATTTAAGCAGTTATCGATGGTTAGTTCATGAGTGGCTGGGTCAATTGCTTGAAGTGCGGCCTTTGAATCCAATAATAACTCAACTTTCGAAAAGGAGTCCAGACGTGGCCGGAGTTGTATGTATGTATGTATGTATATATATATATATATATATATATATATATATATATATATATATATATATATATATATATATGACAGACTTCGTTGTCATGGGTTATTAATTAATGAAAAGCAATCGGGCACTGCAATGAATATACACGACATAGTTCCATTAACTGGTTTTTATTCCATTACGTTTTGTCCAGAGCTCCGACAAAGTTCATCAAAACACCTCACTAGAAATTTCTCATGAAGACGTACATGTTACCTCTCTCAAACTTAAGAGCCGACTGCTTAGTTTCTTTTGTCATTCTCCTGCTCAAACTTTTTGCTTAGTCAGAACGAATGTTCTGTAACTTTCTTCGTTATGTAATCTCCTTACGTAACTTGCTCCTTACGTAACCTGCTGAAAAATATCTTTTCTGAACCGCACTCGTCTAGTGGCGCCCCCTATTGCTATTTTTTGCTATTACCAACCCTTCTTTTATGGCGACCTTTCGCGAGTTAATAATTTTTGATTATCAATTCCCCTTTTTCGCTAACAAAAGCCCCCCATATTTTAGTTTTTCCTTACATATATATATATATATATATATATATATATATATATATATGTGCATTTGACCTAGTTACCCGACAGACATGCTCACCATTATATGGCTGCGTCATGAATGCTGCGTCAATAACAAGTTGGCGAGCATTTAAAATCGCGAGCCGTAGTTTTAATATATAACTTTTCTTATCGATATATTTTACTTCCCTATAATCCATTAATAACTGTAAATTATAAAAACTAAAGTCAAAACTAAGCTAAAGCAATCAAAATTTTTAAAAATCTTTTCTGAAAGTTAACTTTTTATTCTTTCAATCCTGTCTGTAATCTCTGAACCCTAGCACAGTTTAAAGTATGAACTGAAGATTTTCTAATTTCATACTTTTAAAGTAATGAGAAAATATCCCGTTGACTTTGGTTGCAATTTCTCTGGCTTTTGTTTGTATGCTTCAAACGCAAAAATTTTCTGAATAGGACTTCGAAAATATTAGCTAGCTTTAAAAAAAAAATTAATTAAAACTTCGAAATGAATTCTGCATATTTGCTACTTAGTTTTTTATTCAAAATTTTAAAACAATTCGATGAATATATTTCATACAAAAATTTCATACAAAAATTCATAGAAAAATGTAAAGTACACGTCAAAAAATTATTAATATTCTAACGTTAAAGAAAGTCTAAAAATAACAGCAAAAGTTAAAAAAATAAAAACATTATTACAAATAAGCAATTCCTGAGTTAAAAAATGAATAAATAACTAAAAAGGACAAATATAAATATGGGTAGAGAAAAAAGTATGTAATTTTAATGCAGTCTTTTAAACGCAAGATTACGTTCCTCCATAACGATTCTCCGGAAAGCAAAATTTCAGACGCTAAAACCGTAAGTCGCGAGTTATAATTTTGGCAGCGCGCCAAACCCAAACTATATCGCTTGTCACTAAACAGTTAAACAGAAAAGTACCAAAATACGTCAAAATTTTGACATATATATATATATATATATATATATATATATATATATATATATATATATATATATATATATATATATATATATATATATATATATATATATTATATATTTATATATATATATATATATTTATATATATATATATATATTTATATATATATATATATATATATATATATATATATATATATATATATATATATATATATTTATATATATATATATATATATATATATATATATATATATATATATATATATATATATTTATATATATATATATATATATATATATATATATATATATATATATATATATATATATATATATATTTATATATATATATATATATATATATATATATATATATATGTCTATATATATATATAAAGGCCCTGATTTTCCATTTCACGAGGTAGGCCCGCGCCTAGGGGCCCCCGAATGTTGGGAGGCCACAAAAATTTTTATTTTAAAAGAAAAGAAAGAAAAAGTACCCAATTCAAATTTTTTTTTATTTTACCTTTTTTAATAGCAATTTTTTTATATATCCTTTCAAATTTGAATGATTGGTTCATCATATGTATAGTTATATGTATAGTTCATCATATGTATAGTTATATGTATAGTTCATCATATGTTTGTTATAGTGTATATAAGGGATTAATAATTTTTCTGGTTGTATTGTATTGGTGTTTTAATGATGAAGTTAATATGTTGTATTGCTTTTGTTATTTGATAATGTTCTGGGCTTCTACGCTTGAAATAGCCAATTCTTGGTAAAATGGTACTTTCACAATGATTTATGATTATTTTTTTTTTGTGTGTGTCAATTTTGGAAATTATACGCCCACATCAGTGTTAGGGGACCCCATCCCGAGTTGTGCCTATAGTCCAGAATTTTCCAAATCGGGCCCTGTATATATATATATATACATAACACATACATACATATATGCATACAAAAGAGGTAAGCAACGATAAGTAATCATACGTTAATAACCCGCGGTAATTTCATCAGAAGAGACTACCTGAATTTTAAAAAATTTTTTAATTCGCTCGCTTGATTTACAGAGAGACCCAACATGGCAACGCTAGCGTCGATGTACATCTCGAAAAAAGTTTGTTAAATATATGTATCACTCCTCTGTTACAATTGGCAATGTGTAAAATGCATAGTTTTAGTATTTATAATGGTCTCTTAAATCTTTTTTCAGACATGGGCTCATCGTGTTTTGGGTGTAGTGTCTTTCGTAATGCCCATATCCGTCGCTCTCAGCACCTTTGGAGCTGGAAATGGTTCCTGTTTCACTGGAGGAAGGTATGGAATAATTTGTCGTACAGCACACTTGAAGTTTTAATTTTGCTAAACTATGCATATGTATTCTCTGTCAAAAGGTTTCATGTGCTTGAAACGGAAATGGTCTACAGGCATTAAGCCTATTGAAACATGAAACTTTAATAAACAATGCATATGTTGATGAAATGAAACCTGTTGTTAAGGCTAGTGTGTACTAACTCTGTTGTATTCGCTGACTTTAGTGTTAACCTATGGAGAAAATATGTCTACTATTGACAGCTACATAGTACATGCTGATAATCCAATAAAAGTGGTATTTTCAGATAGTCTGAACTTTTCTTCACCTTGCAACACGATTCATTTTAGAAATTTCGTCCACAAAGGAACTGGTAAGCGTTTAAAACAGGCTATACCAGATTCTTTTCCCCGAATAATTGAAATTTTAAAATGCAGGTTTAGCACAGATGCATGACCGGATTTTAAAAATTTATATTTTCGAAACTATTACACATATTACTATAAGTGAGATACAAAATTAAAGAAAAATAACCAAGTTTTTTTTCCACCGCCGTCGGCGTGAGGGTTACATTGATTTACCCTTAATCACATGGCCACCGAGATCCCCGGACCTTACGACATGTGACTTATTTTTATGGGGTTGCGTCAAAGAGACTGTTTATGCCCCACCGATGCCAAAAACGCTGCAAGGACTTAAAGTGCGCCTTTGTGCAGCTTTAGGAGCCGTTGGCAGTGTGATAGATACAAAATGTGTGGAACGAACTTGTTTACAGATTAGATGTTTGTCGTGTAATGAAAAGGGTTACACATCGAACATTTGTAATTGAAAATGAAACTTGGTATGTTTTTCTTTAATTTCGTGTATCACTTATTGTAATATGTGTGATAGTTTCGAAAATATAAATATTTAAAATCCGGTCATTCATTTGTGCTAACCCTGTATTATTTGCATTTAATAAAAAATACGAAAAGTGCCATAAGTCGTAAAAATGCTTTCTCTAAAACAGAGTATAATTTTATAAAAAAGTATTTCAATCCAAGTCGGCAATCCCTGGACACATTTTCTTCATAGGTTAGTGGTGAGCGAATCCAATAGGGTTAGTACCCTTATAGGGTTAGCACCCTTAAAGCTGCTGGACGGTAGAACCCTATTGGATTATCTCAGCTTAATGTTAATGTAGGGAGCAAACTTTTTCAGTGACTGACGACTTGAATTTGACAATTTTTTTAATTGTACTTCGTAATATAGAAAGATATTGTTTACTCGGTTATCTTTTCCATTCTTTAAAAAATAAGCAAATTATATTTTAAATTTGAATTCTTCAGGGGAAAATTTAGTATTCAGTGTTTTGAACGCACATAGTTTCTTTTGGAGGACAAATTTTCTAAAATAAATAAGGTAGCAGAGCGAAAAAAAATTTCTCTATTACGTGAGTTGAGTGGATTCAAAAAGGCTATTACGCAGCAGCCTTAATAGTATGGCTCAAAATCAGACATCTGTAGTAAGCCAAATATTGATGAACCGTGACCCAAAACAGTTCTCTCCCAGTTTCAAACGATATAAGCTATAAAACCCTTTTCAAAACCGTTAGGTTTTGATGATATATTCAATACAATGATAAAATATATGGTAAAGAAGTAGATTATGTAATCAATGTGGTTTAAATTGCTATTGTTACGAATTTTGTAAATATTGCATTTTGTTTCGTTAAAATGGCTTCTATGGAAGAACTCCTATAGCTATGTGTTTAACATGGGAGTCTATGGGAATCTCGCTAAATATGAGAATTATCGCCAAGTTGGCGATGAATTTTGTGACTTATTTTGGTCGCCAGATTTGGGCGATATTTCGCCAACTTGCTGACTAAAAATTTCTGGAAGCTTCTAGAAATATCTAGCTGTGACTGATCTATAGAGGGCGCTTTGTAAATCTATAATTCTAATGGTTCCGCCAACCACAGGGATAAGCTTATACGGCAAATTTAGTTGGAGCCAAGTAGTCCCCGCAGCAATCCGCTCAGCAGGGACCCATTGGCTCGGGGGTGAACGACTTACTCGGACACCAGCAAGCTGATTTTTTCCCCCCTTTACAATTTGCAATCCTAAACTATCTATTTAACCAATTTATAATTGGTTAAACTATCCATTTAACCAATTTATAATTTATAAATCTATAAATATACCTGACATTGGCATTGGAACTCAGTTCAATTTCCTAGTGAGAATTGAATGTGTTGTCACTGCGTTAATTGGCATGTATCGCATTGAAATTTCAAGTCACCTTACTTGTGTTTTTAGGATTTTTTGCTGTATAGAAGACAGTTGTTACGTCTTTTATGTTTGAACTAGCTGAAAACCCGCGCTTCGCTACGGAGTACATTCAAATTAAATACAACGGTCAATGTATGCAATTAATGCCAAAAAAAATAAATATATATATTTATAATAAATGTGACGATCAATGTATACAATTGATGTAGAAAAAAATATATATATTTATAAAAAAATCGTAAGGGATATTTTTATAGACAAAATAATGTCCAATCATCTGCCGCATTAGCAAGAAAAAAAATATTTTTTGTCTATTTAGTTGTTATGCACGTGACGATAAATTTATTTAAAGTACCAGAAAAAAGAAATCACGTGATCAGCATTTAATAAATTAAATTCTAAAAATTAATCTTTAAAAATTCACCAAAAATCAGGAAATGGATTCGAAAAAGATTCGAAAAAGATTTCATTTCAAAGGAATTTTTATGATCTATCTCTTGATATAAATTGTATACCCCTCAAATTATTATTTTAAATGCAAACTTAAAAAAACTTACTAACACAGCTTAAAAATTTAATTTTTAAAAATCTAAGAAGAATTTTTCAAAAATCTCTCTTACTGCACCCCTACACTACAAGAAGAATCGCCATGCAAAATGTCAGCCCTTTAGGTCCAGCGTTTTGGTCTGTGCGTTGTATGTCAGTCAGTGAGTCAGTTACGGAACTGTTATATATATATATAGATTTGTGTATACGACTTAAGAATTTGCAAAATAATAAATGTATTTTGTGTGAACTTTCTGAAGAGATTCTTATTCAATCCTAACGAACCCAGGAAAACGGAACAATGTTCTTTTGCCTGTAGCTTCCCAAAATGCCAGAGATGCCTTCGTCTCTAAGACGGTAAAGGCTGTTGTGTACTAACCCTATTGGATTCGCTCACCTCCATTTTAACCTATGACGGAAATGTATCCAAGGATTGCCGACTTGGATTGAAAGATTTTTTTTCTTTAAATTGTACTCTGTAATAGGGAAAGAAATTTTACATCTTGGGGCATTTTTCCTTTTAAAAAAAAAAAAAATGCAAAAAATATTTTAAAATTTTAATTATTCGGGGAAAAAATCTGGTGGAGTGTGTTTGAAAAGCTCCTTCATTCCTTTGGTGGGGGAACTTTATAAAATGAATCCTGTTGCAAGGTGCAGTAGAGTTCAGGTTGTCTGAAAATACCATTTCTATTGGATTATCAGCATTCATGTAGTTGTCGATAGTACACACATTTTCGCCATAGGTTAATATTGAGGTGGGCGAATGCAACAGGGTTAGTACACAGCAGCCTTAAGCATATGTTAATTAAATCAACTAATTTCTAAAATTTGTTTACATAATCATGTTCTGCTTTTTACATTTTAGGATATACCAGCAACTAAAAACTATTATTCCTTTTATTTCCATGTTTTTATTAACTCGCTTTCTTGTTTGTTTGTGTGTTTGTGTGTTTGTCCGGTACAAATCTTGCAATCGATTTTTAACTAACTTCCCGACTAGCTAGACATTTGAAACTTTTAGAATAGCTCAGAACACGATGACAATGCATCCTTTTGATACTTTTAGCCATCTTTAAGCAGAATTAAATTAATTTTCAGTTAATTTTGTTTTGTAGACTCACGCAGCCATCTATTGGCCGGGACGGGAACGAAAAGTTAAACGCAATTTAACTTCCAATTAACTTCATTTTCTTTCAAGTTGTTGGGATAATTCATCAAAAATAATTTTTTTAAGTTTTTATTAATACATAGAATTGTCAAGTTTATATGATTCAACAGAAAATTTAAAAACATTGTAGAGTATAGCTCACTTCTACCCGGACTTGGGTGTATATAATTTGAAGTGGCACTCTAAATGAATTTGATACAAACACAGTTTATACATGAAACAATGTTTATTGAATTCTTTGCTCATATAGAATTTGCTTTTACAGCAATAAGCATACGTACTACTTGTACGGAATATATATTAGCATTCAATAAAATTACACTTTGCAATACTCACAAACCTAGAGAGTCAAACCAGCAGTTCTGCTACGTAAACTTTGGGCCCCCTAAGCACAAGCGCCGGTTAACACCTGGAGCTGCTTACCTCGTAGCTCCCTTAACTCGCTTATCTATCAACCTTAACAACCTTTTAACTTAATCAAGCTGCTTGGTATTTATACCAAGCGCGTATGCCGAAATTAGCATATCTCAAGCAGCTTCTTTAATTCATTCACTCAAAAGTTCGATTCTTGTGAATCGAATCTTATGTATACCTTACAACATGGTCTATAAAAAGTTCTTTTTATCTTGTAATTATGTGAAAGTTTATAAAGCAAGTTCTTTCAACGCAAAATTCAATTACAGCATTTTCTCTGTGATAAGGCTTCTTTTTTTCCCCTATTTTCCAGGTTGTGCTACGTGGCAGCCCGAGAAGGCCATTTGGTGGATATACTTTCCTATCTACATATACGGCGGCTCACCCCTTCGCCTGCCCTTATCTTCAACGTAAGTTGTCTTCGCACGCTCGCTAGATTAAATCATGCCTTGTCAGCAATTTGTTACACCTCAGGCTGCGTTTAAAAAGAAAGTAGATGGGAAAAAAAACTGGCTGCCTTACCAGAAATCGTTCTAAAAAGAATGTTACTGAATTTTGTAGTTACTAGGGAGAGATTGTGTTATTCGATTCATAAACATACACTCGGAGTTAGATTCATGTTTATTTAATTTAAATGGGGAATTCAGGCTAAAAGAAAAACTGAAGAATTAATGTAAGAATACTAGAAAAACTAGCATCATTTTAGTAATCTATCAAGTGAATTATACCGAAATTGTGAGGGGGTTAGTTTTAGTGACTTTCCTTACAAGTGTCATCAATAATTATTACCATGTTTTTATTAACTCGCTTTCTTGTTTGTGTGTGTGTTTGTCCAGTTCAAAGCTTGCAATCGATTTTTAACTAACTTCCCTACTAGCTAGACATTTGAAACTTTTAGAATAGCTCAGAACACGATGACAATGCATTATTTTAATACTTTTAGCCATCTTTAAGCAGAATTGAATGTATTCAGCTAGTATTTTTATAACAGTTTTACCACCACCCCCTCCTCCCCAGTTGTCGTCACTGAGGGTACTCGGTCTAAATTATGGAAGCACCCTCATAGGGAGCTGGGTCAATCCATTTCCAATCACCGAATTGTGCAAGGTAATGATGCTCGATATTTTCAATTTTCCTAATTTTTAATCAAGTTTTATTCATAGTTTTTTGAGTTTAAAAATATGACTAATTTTTTTTTTTATCTTATATTTTATTTTTTATTTTGGCTGGCCATTTTTAACCAGCGACGTAGTCTTTTCCTTTTTTTTTTTGGTAAAAAACGCGTATTACGGAAAATGCTGTAGCTGTTTTATTTTTATACTTTTGAAAATAAATCGTAAATTAAAATGTTCAGCATAAAATTGTCTACATTTTAGCTGATAAGAGAATTTTCATTGGACTTAGGATAATAAACATCTTTGTAATATAAAGCTACCTTATAAATTATATGAGTGACTCACCAAAAAATGACTGCGTAGCTGGTTAAAAAAGGTTGCCCCCAAAAAAATTTTTACCATGTTTTTAAACTCATAAAACTACGGAAAAAAACTTCGTTAAAAAATTAATAAAATTAAAATTGTTGATCAACACCCCCTTTGGTGATTAGAAATGGATTGACCCAGCTATGTTGGCTCACCTAAACGGTGCTCCCATACTAAAGAAGCTGGCTAAATCGCAATGAATGTACAGATATTTCTCGACTTAGACCGAGATAGGGACCGAGACATTGGTCGTAAGTTGAGTTGGTCGTAAGTCGAGTTTCAAACAATTTTTTCTTGTATATGTACATACATATATTTTTTACTTTCATACATACTTTCATAGATATATTTTTTACTTTCATACATACTTTCATACATATATTTTTATTTTCATACATACTTACATATATTTTTAATTTCATACATACTTTCACACATATATTTTTTACTTTCATACATACTTTCATACATATATTTTTATTTTCATACATACTTACATACATATATTTTTTACTTTCATACATATTTTCATACATATATTTTTTACTTTCATACATATATTTTTACTTTCATACATACTTTCATACATATTTTTTTACTTTCATACATACTTTCATACATACTTTCATACATATATTTTTTACTTTCATACATATTTTCATACATATATTTTTTACTTTCATACATATTTTCATACATATATTTTTACTTTCATACATATTTTCATACATACTTTCATACATATATTTTTTACTTTCATACATATATTTTTACTTTCATACATATATTTTTACTTTCATACGTAATTTAAAACACATTGTATTTAGAAGACAAATTATTCTTCGTCATCACTACTTATTATGTTAGTACAATCCATTGGTTCAGAATGTGCAATAGAAGATACGTTGCAAGTGTTTTTAACAAAGTTATCCAAGGTAGTTTGAACGGTTTGCGTCTTCTTTTCCTTGTATATCGTTTGGTAGCAAGCCATATTTTCCCGAATACGACGATTTACACCTGTAAATCTTTCTGCATTTGGATCCATTGCTTCTAATTCTTGTAGTCCTTTATTAATATGATGAAAAGCTGAAGCCAATGAAGGTTTATTTTATTTATCGTGTGGATATCGAAACTATTGCATCAAAACACTTTTATCATTGTGAAAAATTTTTGCAGTATTGCAGAATATTGCCTTATATTTTTTAATAATTATGTAATACATTTAGGTGTGTACTGTACATTCAAGGAACAGTATTTTAGTATCTACTGATTAGGGGGAAAATATTCTGAAACTTATTATATAGTTTTAAGAAAAATGCTTTATACCTTAGTATTTTGATAAAAACAATACTTTTTTGGATTACAGTTTTAAACTTCCATAACGTTAAACTAAGGCCGTCTGCACACGGAGCAACTCAAAAGAAACTGATAACTGACTCCAATCACAAACCAGTCCGTGATGAGTCGTAACCTATGTAATTGAATGGAGCCACGCACACGGCGCAACTGGTTACATGCTGACGGGTTTTCAACCAGTTGCGCCGTGTGCGTGGCTCCATTCAATTACACAGGTTACGACTCATCACGGACTGGTTTGTGATTGGAGTCAGTTATCAGTTTCTTTTGAGTTGCTCTGTGTGCAGACGGCCTAACTCCATTTATAAAGCAGTAATCGTCACTCATAGTTTTGCCGAAATTTATATAATCAACGCTTTCTTATATTCTGCAGATAAATATTTACTACACACCCACCCCTTAAAACGTCGCCCTCTTATCTAATCAGCCATTTATCCCACTGCAGTTGGGATTAACAGATAAGTTAAAACACTGGCCTCGTTTAAATCGGTTGAATAAACATCCTTCCAATTAAAGTCGCCAAAGAATGTCTCCGAGTCTTGGTTACTCAACAGATAGTAAGACACGGGGAAGTAGATCAAGTCTGTGGGGAATAACAGACTCTGCTCTTATTAACTGAGGTAACAAGGGCGTGGTTAATGAAGGGTGTGACTTGATTCTGTTTATGGGATCCGCGTGTACGTGCATTCATCATTTCTAGAGAAAAAGGGTGTAAGCAAAGATGTACACTGTTTATCGTGAATTTATTCCTTTCGGGAAAGCTATTATTAGTCAGTTTAGTATAAAGACTGTAATTTAATATTTTCTCACTCGGCAAGCCACCTGCAGGTGAAGCTGATAGTAGACATGAAAGCTAACAAACATTTCCTATGGGGCTCTGTAGAGAGTGGAAGTAAAAGTTATAAAAAATTCTCTCAAGGCTCCATTAAAGCGAGCTGAAAAAATATAAATTTGTTAAATTTTGTATTGACTAGATGCAGTTTTTCTCCCGTTACTTATACATATTTAAAGGAACATCCTCCCCTAAGAAAGTCTGAGCCCAGGAAAGCATCGCTGAGAAATACATTTTCGTCTGCCCATTAAGGCTGCTGTATACTAACCCTATTGGATTCGCTCACCTCAATGTTAACCTATGGAGAAAATGTGTCTACTATTAAAGCTACATACATGCTGATCATCCAATAAAAATGGCTCTTTCAGGTAGCCTGAACTTTTCTGCACCTTGCAACAGGATTCATTTTAGAAATTTCGTCCACCAAAGGAATTGAGGAGCGACGCTACACCGATTTTTCTCACGAATAATTTAAATTTTAAAATATTACCTGCATTTTCTTTTTTAAAAAAGAAAAATGCCCTAAGGAGTAAACAGTTTTTCTCTATTATGGAGTACAATTTACAAAAAAAAAAAAAAAAAAATCTTTCAATCCAAGTCGACAATCCTTGGACCAATTTTCCCCATAGGTTAACCCTGAGGTGAGCGAATCCAATAGGGTTAGTACACAGTAGCCTTAATGTAACGAATAAACAGGAAATCCAACGTAAATAAAGCACAAATAGCAGTAAGGTGCACTTTTGCATACGGCCGTTTCGAAGCTGCAAAGGAACTTCTTCATTAGTGCAAAGAACTTAGTGGCAGCTCAAGAAGCCGAAAACTAAAGTGCATGCGCACGTGTCTGGTCGCTTATTTTTCGTCTTTTTAAACAGCCACTAAGTTCTTTGCTTATGAAGAAGCTCCTTTTCAGCTTCGAAACGTCCGTATGCAAAATTGCACCTTACTGCTATTTGTGCTTTATTTACATTGGATTTCCTGTTTATTCCTCGAGCACAAAGGTTTTATCTTTTCTTTTCAAAATTCTTAATGTAATGCTTTGGTATATGACACATAGACATTGTTAGAGAATCTTAAGGGTGCTGGGTTTGAGCCCTAATCTTAAGAGTGCTGGGTTTTATCCTAATAATAAGGGTGCTGGGTGTGTTAGCCCTATTGGATAAGCCCACCTCAATGTACCTCAGGTTAAAAAAAAATCAATGATTGTTGTCGGCGTAGGTTAAAATACATTTTTAATTGTTCTTCCTCACAGAATGGGGAATTTTTTTTATCTTTTATCTTATTCATTTTAGAAATGTCATCCATAAAAAGAAATAAAGAGCGTTTAAAATACAGTACACCCCATGTGTTTGCTGTGCAGAGGGTGTTAAGTCCAAAATGGGCTAAAATGAGTTATCAAACCAGTCATGTTTGTAAAATCAAGGGCTACTGCAGGGCACAGAAAACTAAATCCAATTCCACTGCTAAATATTTTTATTCTTCAGGGAAAATTTGGGATATGTGAAACAAAACACAAACATGTTAGTGTTAAAACGGTTATGTCCTAATCAAGGACTTAACACTCTTTACTCGATAAAAAAAAAAATTGGAAAAATTTAATTTTTTAAAAAATTAAAAATTTCTCTATTCTAAAATAAAAGTAACTCCCGCTGCCGCTGTCAAAAATTTGTCACGCTATCTCCTCCAAAACCGCTGGGGGTATGGGGTCGAGAGCGATACCAATGGAAAAATGGGGGGGGGGGGGTACAAAGGTAAGACATGTCTTATTTTCGTCGGACTTTAAGTTTTTTTTTAAATTTTATGTTTTGTGGGAAAATATTGACTTTTTCATCTTCAGATTACGATAACTCGCCAAAAAATTATCGTAGAATTTTGATCTTTTTTACAATCTAAGACTACAGACATTTCTCTTTTAAACTAGACCTCATTTGTTTAAAAATATTTTAAAACAGACTAATATTTTCATCAAAAAATGATACACAGTTTTTCAAGAAATATCGTCCCCTATGTGGATGTAATATCGATGCTCCTCGAGT
Organism: Dolomedes plantarius; assembly: GCA_907164885.2. NCBI lineage: Eukaryota > Metazoa > Arthropoda > Arachnida > Araneae > Dolomedidae > Dolomedes > Dolomedes plantarius. The sequence goes on from OU015490.1 coordinate 66,874,450, forward strand.
TTTTATCTTACAAAGAAAATATTTACATCATCTGGAAGCTGAAAGCTTTCTTATTCACATAAACCTCATTTCAAGTCTATATCTTAAATTTTCGATTTTTAATTGAATTTTAAAGCTGATAATTCAACAGTGATGAAACGCCCTTCGCATTAAGGGTGACAATAGTAAATGGATGGAAGCTGTTACATTGCCCGAGGATCACCCCTATGTATCTCGCTATTAGCCATAACAGAGGAGCGAGCTTAGCGATCCTAGGGGCGAAGCCCCTAATTAAGCTTAAAACAACTGACTTTACAAAAGCCTTTTTTTCTCCCCGTTTTTCTCAAAACTACGATTTTGGACTTGACACTCTTTACACAGCAGACACAAATTACGGAGTACAATTTTTAAAACAAATCTTTCTTCGATCCAAGCTGCCAATCAATGGGGAAATGTTCTCCATAGGTTAACCATAGGTTGAGCTGAGTGAATCGAATAATCGCAGTAATGGCACGAAATAATATTGCTATAAATTATAAATCTTTGCATTTAGTGGAAGATATCGAATCACTTTCTCGTAAATCAACAATTCTTATGATACGTGAAACCATAAAATTATTTTCTGATCCACCATTTTCCATGTGTCATCGCTGAACTGTAAATCCCTTTCATTTAGTGAAAGGTATCTAATCACTTTCTCGTAAATCCAGAATTCTTATGATACGTAAAACCATAATATTATTTCCTGATCCACCATTTTCCATGTGTCATTGCTAAACTGTAAATCTCTTTCGTTTAGTGGAAGATATCTAATCACTTTCTCGTAAATCCAGAATTCTTATGATACATGGAATCCTAAAATTATAACCAGGTCCACCATTTTCTATGTATCATCGCTAAACTATAAATCCCTTGCATTTAGTGTAAGATATCTAATCATTTTCTCGTAAATCCAAAATTCTTATTATACGTGGCATCATGAAATTATAACCATATCCACCCACTTTCCATGTATCATCGCTAATGGTGTATCATGGTGAATCATTTCTTTGCGGATTGTATTAATCACCCATCTCAAATTTTTAGAGAATCGTCACGATTTACCGTTTTATTTACTGTGTGCGAGTTTAAAATTGGAGTTAAAATGCTCAAAACGTAATGATGGGAATTTTGTAAATTCGAAGAGTACAAATGCAGTAGACATTTTAGCCGAATCCTTACACGCTTTTTAATAAAGATAACATTCATATTTTCTTTACGGAGAAAATATTTTGTCAATCTAATACAGTTAAAATGCCAATTTTATACAAAATTAGAGTGTCAGACATTTTATACAAAATTAGAGTGTCATTTCATTCAGAATGTTAAATCGACTCCTTTTTTATATTGGTTTATTTTCGACAGGCGATACTGGCTATCTGTATGATCATTCCAGGCGACATCGGTAGCTTGATCGACTTTTTCAGCTTCACTGCATGGCTGTTCTATGGTGCCACTTTCCTGGCTTTAATTGTGATGCGTCAAACTAAGAAGGATCTGCGAAGGCCTTATAAGGTAAGTTGAGAAAACGAGATGCTGAATTCCTATCTTTAAAAATATCTTAATTTTAAAACTTTCGTACTTCTGTTATGAAGAAAATAGGTTTATTCCCTTAGTATTTGAGTGAAAAACATCTGTTACAGTTACTTAGTGTCACACTCAAGAAAATATTTCGTTCCTTTACTTATTAATAAAAAATTTCAGTATCAGTTACTTTACATATTTTACTGTTAAAAATGTGTTGTTGTTTGTAAATTATGTTTAGTTTTTAAGGAAAAAAATGCGGTTGTAGTCTCTTTTCATATTTTAAAGCAAAAATATTTTCTCCTTAGTATTTTATAAATTTTTATGAAAGTTGCTTCATGCATTTTACTGTAGATAAACTTTATCCTTAGTATTTCATGATAAATTTTTGTTGTAGTTATTTAAAGTATTTTATTATGTTATGCTGGAGATACTAGAATTCGTACAATAATAATTGGGAGAATGTGATGGTGATTAACCTTAAACTAAGTGTTTTTTATAATAATAATAATCAATTTTTGAAAAGTCTGTTAAATTAACACTTGCTCTCAAAAGTTGTAAAAATAAAATTTGTGACTGTTGGGAAAAAAAATTGTTTGTGCTTGAAAATGGAAAAATTGGTTTTGAAAAATTTGCAAATTTCAGATGTTTTTTCCTACCGACTTTTTTTTTTCAGCAAACGATACATATTTTCTTTCTTCCTTTTAAATTTTTTTTGGTTTTTCAATAAATTTTTTCAATTTCATTAAATATTCAATATCATACTTCAGTCAGGTATAATTTTCTAACTGCTTAAATTTTCCATTCATAGTACATTTACGAGCTTTATAATACAGTTAAAATAAATAAAAATACAAACTATTTAAAAATATATTTCAGGTAGTTTCTTCTAACGAAACTACCAAGGGTTATTAAAGTAGCTTATCGTTGCTTATCGTTACTTATCGTTGCTTACCTCTTTTTTATTTATTTATTTATTTTTTGACGCATTTTGGTACTTTTCGGTTTAACTGTTTACTGCTACTGGGTTTGGAGAGCTGCCAAAATTGTAACTGCGACGCCGGACAATTTTTTTTCTCTCCGAAGTACCGTTATTAAGGAGAGTAATCCTACGTTAAAACTCAGTTCACAATTTCAAATGCGTGTATGATCATGGGATTATTGATTGAATTCATTATTTTTCTTCTCTTGTTACACATCGCCAAGTCATTGCTATATTGTTTTAATGGAAATTTTGGTGAACTGGAAATAGGCAGATATTGAAATCTGTCAGTATGATAAAAATATCATCATATGGCTACTGAAACTAAACACTAAATATGCTTTTAACGTAGGATTATGTTCCTCCATAACGATCCTCCCGAAAGAAAAATTTCAGATGTCCTGCGTCGCGAATTACAATTTTGGCAGCGTGCCAAACCCAGTCTGTATTGCTTGGTCAAGCAGTAAATAGTTAAACAGAATAGCGCCAAAATGCGTCCAAATTTTGATATATATATATATAGATAGATAGATAGATAGATAGATAGGCAGATACATATATACATAACACATATATACATATACACATACAAAAGAGGTAAGCAACGATAAGTAATCCTACGTTAATAACCCGCGGAAGTTTCGTTAGAAGAGACTACCTGAAATTTGTTTTGTTTTTTTATTATTTAATATAAAAGTTTGATGCTGAAATTTCTTAGGAAATTCCCATAATTTTTTTTTTGCAGAACGTTATCTTTCAGCCTAAAATGTATTGCCCTTTAACTTTATTTAAATTTAAAAAGTTAAATTTTTTAATTCGAATTAAATTTCAAATTAAATTTCTTTTCGAGAGAGATTTACTTATTTTACCATTAGATAAAAGTCCTTTAATACGAAAATACAAACCATGGTTCAAGTTTTTAATTTCCTCTCTTCCACAGCAGTAATGGCGCAAAATAATATTGCTAGAAATTATAAATCCTTTGCATTTAGCGGAACATATCCTATCACTTTCTCGTAAACCAGAATTCTTATGATACGTGGAATCATAAAATTATCCACCATTTTCCATGTATCATTGCTAGTGGTGTATCATGGTGAATCATTTCTTTTCGGATAGTAGTAACCATCCATAGCAAATTTTTAGAGAATCGTCGTGATTTATCATTACTCGATATGGACGCCAGTATCACGATAAATCGTAACGTTGATGGTTACAAAAAAACATATTTGTATATGCACTTATTTTTTATTCAAAACACAAAATATTAATAATCCCTAAAATTGTTTTTTTTTTTTGTATTTGTTTCACTAAATAGTTTAAAACGTAAAATAGCAAATAAATATTCAAGAGGATTTCAAACATAAGGAAAAGAGCAGTGTAATCTCTTCAGTAAACATTTTGAAAACGCAAAAGGGCAAAACAAATATTCAAGAGGATTTCAAACATAACAAGCGCATTATAATCGTTACTAGTGGGATTAAATTTTTATAAGATAAACAGAAATTGCTGCAAAAACGAAGAAAATATGTTCAGTTTGTTGAGTACCTCTTCTTTGTTTTTAGTGTAAGCGCTCTTAGGAAAAGTAATTATCAAATTTTTGTCTATTGACGTTATAAATAATGCTTCAATTCAGTACAATGTAGTTGCGTGAATAATGAAAAAAATAGTGGATTCTGGAATAAATTTATTATTTACATTGCAGACATTTTTATCTCCAATTTCAAGGAGGATAAAAATAATTATAGATTTATTTAATTAATTAATTAAATATTTCTCTCGACCTAGTTAATTCAAGATTCCGTAAAGAGCGTTCAAATGTGTAGAACAGTTTTACAATTACTTCCTCGAAATTACTCATCAAGCTATTTTAATCAAGACAATCCACTAAAAAAATCACTCTTTTTTTTATTAAATAGAACGCTTTTTCGAAAACAAGTTAATTATTTCCCATATTTTTCTTATTTAAAAAGACCATCAACAAAGCATTTGTTATCTCATAATGTAAGTAAATAAAAATAATTACAAGATAAAAAGAACTTTTTATATACCATGTTTTTAAATTTTCTGTTGAATCATATAAACTTGACAATTCTATGCATTAATAAATACTTTTTAAAAAAATTTTTGATGAATTATCCCATCAACTTGAAAGAAAATGAAGTTAATTGGAAGTTAACTTGCGTTTAACTTTTCGTTCCCGTCCCGGCCAATAGATGGCTGCGTCAGTCTACAAAACAAAATTAACTGAAAATAACTGAAAATTAATTTAATTCTGCTTAAAGATGGCTAAAAGTATTTTAAAAATGCATTGTCATCGTGTTCTGAGCTATTCTAAAAGTTTCAAATGTCTAGCTAGTCGGGAAGTTAGTTAAAAATCGATTGAAAGATTTGTAAGGAACAAACACAGACACAAACAAACAAGAAAGCAAGTTAAAAAAACATGGTAATTGAAACTAACAAATAGTATAGTATTTATATCTTTTACTTTCAATACTGTTTTCAGTCACAAAAGATCACTGGTAGGCACCAATTTTGGCAATATAAACCATTCTTTTGCTTAACATTTCGCTGAAAATATCATTTGAACTGTTTTAATTTGAACAAATTTAAAAAGTAAGTGAAATAGCATTTCGTAAAAACAATATTATAAAATTTTGATTCAAATTTAAGAAAATACATCGGTTATAAAAAATCTGACCATCTTGGTTTTTTTATTCAGCCTAATTAAACAGTGTCAAGAGAGTAAACAGTTATAAACTATCAATAAAGCTACCTATGAGAGCCTAAAATTTGATGCTTATTGCGTTAAATATAAAAATGGGAATCTAATAACGAGGTTTTGCCTTTTATAATTTAATACAATTAGATATTTTTTTCAGTCATTAATTTGCTCTTTTAAAGTTTATAAAGATAAATTTAAAGATTAAAATATGCATCCTGTTATTTTTTTTCTAACAGTAATTTAAATAACTATTTACGATAAGTTGACTGGTTTTCAAAGTATTTACTGGTATATCGATGTTTCCTCTGTAAGAGTACTTTTATGTATTTAAAATAATATATATATATAATACAGATTTTTTTTTCGCTGTTTAAAATACTATGTAAGAACAAAATAAATTGAGTTCTCCTCGTTTTCAGTTATCTTAAGTGTCTTATTTCAATACATTAGTAGCATTATGTTTCATGATCTTATATACTTGTTGTTTTAGTGTTTTTTATAGTTAACAAGAACAGTTTATCTTGTACAATATTTACATAAGCAGTCAACTAAAGAAATAAATGAGTACTTCTTGTGTTCATAGAAAATTCATCCTTCGTATGATTACTTTGTGTGAAGTGTTTGACTGCTATATTTTAAGGTTTGATTTTGAATTCATTTTTTTTGTAGGGTTTTATGTGAGTTTTTCTTTTCTTTGCTCATCAAGATCACATTCAAAGTTTTGAATGAAAGATCATGAACTAATCTCGAAAGTGTTGTCTTCATTATTGGCACTGTTTTGGTTTTTTTGATAGCTCTGGTGATTGCAACAGTGGTGCTCCCCCCTTATAAATGTTAATCCCTGCCTTCATCAGCTATCTGCTGCCATTCCACACTCGAGTAATATATTTTTTTTTCCCAAAAACTGGGTGTGGGATCAGACTGAAATTATTTTCCCATCCGCCTCTGTTCTTTCCAAAGACCGTTTTCTTTCTTTCATATGTGTTAACAAGTGTGAATAAGGAAGGACGGGGGATATGTAAACCGGGCACTTCCCAAACTTTCCAAGAGCTGGGCAATCCCACTGTTTCACGGGACCCTGTGCAGCCAAAGAAGGTTTGAGACTCCAGTCGGTGAAGTCCCCCTTCCTAAGACCACACCGGGACTGAGTGGGAGGTAAGGCTTGGAAAAAAGCCGCATTAATCCATTGTTCATAACACTGGCGTAAGTAGTTCTTTTAATTTTGTTAGCTGTCACTAAAGGTCGTTATAAGGCCTGTTTGCACTAACATAAAAAAAGTGATACTTGATTAACAGTTGTCATGCATTCATCTCGGTTATACTGGCATGTTAATGATGGCAGTAAACTTCCGATAATACGGTACGTGAACATAATTCAGCATAGAACGTTGTTCTAGAGACAAGGCGCATTAGATAGCTTTAATGTTCTCTGTAGCACTAACAAGCAACTGATACGGTACTAAGTCTGGGACCTCTTTAGATTTGAAGTCAGATCATTTGTGGAACCAAATTTTCCACAGTTTTATTATCATTATACCTGGACCTTCTTCTCTCCAGACAGATGGGCTGTATTTTACACCACTGAGCCATGTCATGACTTGGCCAATGTACCTCACTATGTCCTTTCGAATCTCACTAAAAAGACATAGTTTAAGGGGACTCACGACCCTTAAGGCTGCTATGTACTAACCCTATTGGATTCGCTCACCTCAATGTTAACCTATGGAGAAAATTTGTCCACGGATTGCCGACTTGGATTCAAAGATTTTTTTTTAAATATTGTACCCCGTCATAGAGAAAGAAATTTTACATCTGTGTACATTTTTCGTTTGTTTTTTTTTCTGAAAAATGCTATTAATATTTTATCTGGTATAATCTGGGAAAATCTGGTATAGTGTGTTTTAAACTCTCATAAATTCCTACGGTGGATGAAATTTATAAAATGAATCCTGTAGCTCTTGACAGAAAAGTTCAGGCTATCTGACAATACCAATTTTATTTGATTATCAGCATTTATGTACCTGTAAATAGTTGACAAAAATATATTTTAAATAAAAAATTTGGGGGCAGCGCTTAACCCCCCCCCTATAGAGAGAGAGCCATTACAATCCCTCAAAATGTCAATCCTAAGGGGGGGAGTGGAATTCTCGGACTGTCAACCGGACTCCTCCCACCACAAGAGTCTGCAAGAAGAGGAAAAGGGAAATAGGATTTTTTTTCTTAGTACATAGCAGCCTTAAGTCGAGGATATAAGGCAAATTTTCATACTTTTTGACTCTTTGTAACTATTTCAATTTACTCCCAATTTTTCCAAATTTTATGTATATGATAAATTGATATATTTATTTTAATAAACAAATTTTCAACTCTCAAAATAACTTTAAATAATTTTTTTTAAATGATTTAGATATACCTTGTTTTTTAAGTATTTTTATTGTATACTGGCTTGCGCGCAGAACTATGAAATTAATTTTGCACTTAAACGTTTAATTCCTGTTTTATATTTAAAATAAATAATTCAAAATACAATTGAACATAAAACATTCAACATTAAAATATTTTTTTAATATTTTAAAGCTGCTCAAAATATACTTAAAATTTCCTTAAATTTTTGTATTAATTTACCCCTGAAAAAATAACAAAAAGTGCCGTGATTGCAATAATTCTAGTTCAGACGCAATAAAATAATATGATTATGTAGTGATAAAAATTTCATGGAATTATGTTTCATAGTTTTTGAGATATCAGTTGCGGAATGATGCAAAATTACATTTTGAGAAAAATGAGTTTAAAATTTTTCTTACCATAAATTTGATCAGTAATTAAATATTTAGAATATCAATATCTCCGGAACTAAGCGGAATATTTTCATGCGATTTGCTTTATTTTGTTCAGAAATGATCAAGCTTTAACATACATTTTTTCAAAAAAATAGAATGTTTTAAAGATTTAAGGGTAGGGAGTTTAAAAAAAACCTCATTCTGAAAAGAATTATTTCATACATCTTTTGCATTTAAGGCTTCCTCTAACTAATCAACACTGTACGAGCCAAGTGAAAAACGAAACATTAGTTTGTCATAGATCAGAGTTTCTCAAAATATTGGGTCGCGAAACATTATAGCTCTTGTTGATAGGTCGCAGCCAATAACTGTTTGAGAAACATGTGATAGATGAAAATAAAGTTAAAACCTTGGAAGAAGTGAAATAAGATATTTCATTGCCCATTATCTTTGGCCAGCATTATGCGTTTATAATATAGATAATAGAAAGGAGCAAACCAAGAAAGAATAGAGACAGCATAAAATGAATGCTTATGGATCCATTTCCCCCCTTTTTTAAAGGATCTCCACACGCTAGAAAGCATACTGGTCTTTTGCTTTTCCCCTGTGCTTAGTTGCATGACCAAAATATTTTCTCAGCTTCCAGCCGTGAATTTATTTACCATCGCAAAAGCTAATCAAATTAGTAACATAACTGTTAATACATGAGTAATTCGGCTTGCTTTGAGTTACATGATTTAAGTCTGGAACATTTTAAAGTACCGAGAAAGATTCATAATTTGTTTGTAAGGTTTACTGTAATATTTTCAGTTTAAAAACCCCCGACAACATAAATCACTACTTATACGTTACCCAAATATCGTGTTATCGGAATTTTACTGTTTTAACGTATAATTTATTATTTACAGAAAGTCTGTATTAGTTTGTCTGGGAAGTAGGCTAGTTGCGAAATATACTGTAAGAAAAAAACTAAAATCCAGACGATTCATTTCTGTACATTCTTTTATCAAGATATGTGTTGAATGAAGGGTTGTTTTTCACCATATAAGTGTATAACTACAAATTAAGATTATCAAAGACCTGTCGTATTGGAATCATGTAGAATCCCACGTTTGCCTATAGAAAATTATTTCACTTTGTAGACCTAAGAACTCTGCAGTCGGTTGTAATTTTTACTTTTTAAGCTCAAAGTTTTCATTTGATAAATACGGTATGGTTTGGAAATATTAATAAATAGCTTTTTTAAAAAAGAACTTTTTAAAGTGTGTAATTAAAAAGTTTTATAAAATATAAAACCATTAAGGTTGCTGTGTACTTACCCTATTGGATTTGCTCATTTCAATGTTAATCTATGGGGAAAATGTGTCCAAGGATTGCCGACTTGGATTGAAGGATTTTCCTTTTTAAATTGTACTCCATAATAGAGAGAAAGAAATTTGACACCTTGGGACATTTTTCATTTTCCGTTTTCTTTTTAAATGAAAATAATACAGGGTATCCAAAAGTTATGACTTATTTTTACGGAACTACCAACTAGAATTTTTTTTAATTATTTAAATAGAAAGAACATCTCACCAAGTTTTAATATCAATCATAGACTTCGATCATAGTATCATAGATTTCGATGTGTACACCTTTCGTAGCACGACTGACGTCTAAATGATAATCCAGTTCTCTCCAAGTGTTTCGTAGCATATCAGGAGTTATTAGACTTTGTTGCTTGGGGATTCATTAAATCCGTTGTGTATAAACAAAAAATTGAAACTGTGGATGAGTTGAAGAAGCGTATCATTCAAGCAAAAAAGTCTAATAACGTCTGACATGCTACGAAACACTTGGGGAGAACAGGATTACCATTGTGTACAAATGGTGCACACATCGAAATCCATGATACTATAATCGAAATCTATAACTGATATTAAAACTTGGTGAGATCTTCTTTCTATTTAAACATATTTTAAAAAAGTTTCGTAAAAATAAGCCATAACTTTTGGATAATTTTAGCCCGGGTACCCTGTATTTTAAAATTTAAATTATTCATGGAAAATATCTGGTATAGTGTGCTTTAAACACTCCTAAATTCCTTCGGTGGACGAAATTTATAAAATAAATCCTGTCGCAAGGGGCAGAAAAGTTCAGGCTATCCGAAAATACCATTTTTATTGGATTATCAGCATTTATATAGCTGTCAATAGTAGACACATTTTTTCCATAGGTTAATACTGAGGTGGGCGAATACAACAGGGTTAGTACACAGCAGCCTTAAGGTATAGATACTAAAATTTATGGTGAAAATTAATTGAATGTTTTCTTTAATGTAGTATTCTGCAAGTCTAATATGACAGGTGTACGATTTCCTTGAGCGAAGGTGGCATTTGGTTGTAAACAATTTTTCTGATAGTTCTTATTATTTCTGTGACTTTTGTGTTTATCTGATATTATACACTTTTATAAATAATGAAATAATTATGATCAATGTTTATAAAATACATATGTGTAATTAACATTACACATGAAAAAACGTGTTTTTAGCAAAGCAGGATGTAAACTCTTTTGAGTATTTCGAACAGTATTAATTACACGTTTAAAAAGTGATATACAATAGTAGTTCTTATTTTTTTTTTTTTTTTGCTTTGCTTTGCTTTTGACGCGAGAAATCACATAAAACAAAATCCAAACCCAAAAAAATATTGAGCTTAAAAAACACGATACCCCAAATGTGTATTTTCTATTGTATGAATGCTAAACTCATTCATTATGATGTGAAAAAGAGTAAAAGAGGAATTTAAAAAACTTCAATAACGTCCTAAAAACTTCCAATATATTTCTTCATAAATATAATAAATTAGTGTATTAAGAAGAAATATTTCATTAAAAAATGTTAAGAAATGCTTGGTTACTCTTTGAAATAAAAATTAAAATTCCTTATCAATCTATTTTATAATTTAATTCAGAAAAACCATAATAGTATGGTTTTCCATTTTATAGTTCTAATAATGTTATCTAATAATTAATTAACTGTTTGGAAAGAGGTTATTAGAGGTCCCATGATCATACAGGCCTGAGGCTTTATTTCTTTATGTCAGAACGAATTCAGGCTCAGTTTGAAAAATAAATTTGTAACGTAAACAACAAACTTTTGTTTAATGGGAAAGAAGTATTTTAAGAGATAATACATAATAATAATATATTCATTTAGGATATGTTCTTGTAAGGTGTGTATATATTGAGATATAATTTTACAGAAATAATGTGTTTAGCTCTAAACAACGTTAGTTGGATCATACTGTTGATCAGATAAAGAAATGCTTTATGGACTGATCTCACAAAGGACTGAAGACAAGGTACAGCAGTCCACTATAATTACTCTTTAAACATTGTGTTTTTTATTGTCAGTTTCGTAATTTAATGATACATTTGAAATCAAATCTTTTGACTATTTAATGCTGATTTAAAATTTAGTGTAGTCTGTACTTTTAATAAACTCTTTATCAGAATTTGATAGATTTATTGCATGATATGCTTAGAAATGCTACCAGTATTGTAATGAATCTGAAAAAGCATTAAAAAATTAGTTTTCATTATTTTGCATCTATAAGTTCTATCCTTACAAAGAATAGCAAATTGATTTTTTCAAAAAAAAGTTATTAAATATTTAAACTTTCCCCAAGAAACCTCTCATAAGTCATTAAATATTTATTGGATCCGTTGTTCGTAAAATGTCAATTTTTTTAATTCAATATAATAAAAGAATTAATCATTTTTTGCGCAAAAATTTAATTTCTTTAAATGTTTTGATTAGAAATAAGTTCTAATATTTCATGATTTTTTTTTTGCCGTGTTTTTCTCTATTTCATGCATTTGATTGTTTTTTAAACATCTCGAAAATGCCAAAACCATGGGTTCTTTTCAGTTCTTTTGGCAAAAATCGAGGAAAATCGATGATTTTTTTTTTTGACGAAACAACGTTAATTAATTTCGGTCCTTTACAAGACTTCCATGTTCAATACTTTCTCATATTTTCAATCCTTCTGCATTTCCTCCCCGGTAGGCTTTGCATGCGAAAGCATATTAGTGGATACTTTACCCGCCGTTACTTTAGTTGTGAATGAAATCTCTCTCGCTATTGCCTGTAGGTTCCAATCGGGATTGCGTATCTTGTGCTCATCATCTCGATATTCCTGGTGGTGGCGCCTATCGCACAAGATCCTCAGATAGAGTACCTGTATGCCTCCCTCTTCGTGCTGTCCGGCCTTCTGGTCTACATTCCCTTTGTACACTACAAGTTTCACCTCAGCGGCATGGGTAAGTATTTTAAGACCGATCATCAAAGCATTAAAATTGGAATTTTCGTCCTCCGAACGGTCAAGATAAAATATTAAGGTTACTGGATTTTATATATATATATATATATATATATATATATATATATATATATATATATATATATATATATATATATATATATATACACTGGTGTAAGAAATTAAGAGAATTTACAGACTTGGTCGATTATCTCTAGAACTACTGTACCGATTTAAATGAAATTTGATATGTACATACATTGCTACAAGACAAAACAAATAACCATTCAATAATTGTAATACACACGCATGATCGTGCGTAACACTCGTTGGAGTCGGAAGGTATGAAACAGCTTTTGCAGAATAAACAAAAAAAATGGATTAATTCTTGGTGTTATTTTGCAGCAATCGGTTAATTTCAAATTGTAACAGTAAAAATGAGTAACCACCAACGTTTAGATGATGTAATGAGGTGGCGAATTGTGGGGAGGCTAGAAGCAAGCCAATATCAAGTCCAAATTTGTAGAGAGTTCAATTTAACGCCCAGCGTCGTGTGTAACTTATGGAAACAGTTCCAGGATACCGGATCCATCGAGAGAAAGCCTGGGCAAGGTCATCCAAGAGCCACGACGGCCAGGGAAGATCGCCATTTGTCGATTATAGCGAAGCGTAACAGGAGTGCTACAGCTTCTCAGCTCTCTCGTGACTTGTATGCAGCCACAGGAATCCGTGTATCAAGGGTGACTGTTTCCAAAAGACTTCATTTCCAAAATACTTCATGGGTTGTTTGTAAGATGACCTGCTGTTTGCGTCCCGCTCAATTCTACGAACAGGAGAATCCGTTTATCATGGTGCAGAGAGCATAGATATTGGAATATGGATCAATCGGCGACCGTTCTCTTCACTGAGTCCCGGTTCAGCCTAAACACCGATTCTCGTCGTACGTTCATATGGAGAGAATCAGGGACCCGCTACCTACCCTCCAATGTCCACGAAATCGACCATTATGGCGGAGGAGGTTTAATGGTCTGGGCAGGCATCATGTTGGATGGCCGCACACCTCTCCATGTCTTTGAAAGAGGCACTGTGACTGGCGTGAGGTATAGGGATGAGGTCTTGGAGCCCTATGTTCACCTTTTCAGGGGTGCAGTTGGCCCTGAGTTCATTTTAATGGCCGATAACGTGAGGCCACATAGAGCTCTTATGGTCGACGAATTTCTAGAGAGTGAGGATATTCGCCGGATGGATCGGCCAGCCAGATCTCCAGACCTTAACCCTATAGAGCATGTCTGGGATGCTTTGGGGAGGGCAATTGCAACTCGCAACCCCACTCCGAGAACCATCCAGGGAATGAAATCAGCGTTGTTGAACGAGTGGGACCAATTGCCACAGGAAATGATAAACTACCTTATTTCAAGTATGAAATCGCGCTGCGAGACCTGTATATCTGTAAGAGGGGACCATACCCCCTATTAACCCATTTTTTGTTTATTCTGCAACCGCTGTTTCATACCTTCCGACTCCAACGAGTGTTACACACGATCATGTGTGTGTAATACAATTATTGAATGGTTATTTGTTTTGCATTGTATCAATGTAATGTACATATCAAATTTCATTAAAATCGGTACAGTAGTTCTAGAGATAATCGACCAAGTCTGCAAATTCTCTTAATTTCTTACACCAGTGTATATATATATATTTGTATGTATATATATATATATGTATGTATATATATATATATGTATATATATATATATGTATATATATATATATATATATATATATGTGTATATATATGTATATATATATATATATGTATGTATATATATATATATGTATATATATATATATATATACACTCACTTCCAAAAGTTAAGCACGGAGCAGTAAAATGCTGAAAAATGGACAAGTACTGCTTTGATTGACATGAAATGCTGCAAGTAAGTAGCTCTATCTTTATTCATGAAGCAAAACAAAAAATTACTTACAGAGATAAAAAAAAATTTAATTTTCATAAATTATAAGATGACGTCATATTTGCGTCATTAATAAAATTATGTTTATGTGTAAAACAAACAACAAAAACTGACGTTAATAGGGTATGTGAGCACCCCTCACCTTCATATAAAGTGTACAGCGTAAGATCATGCTTGTTACGAGGCAATCAACCACCGCAGAGTCCAGTAATCGCCATTCCTTCTGTAGGGCAGTTTCTAAATCTCTGAGAGTGGCTGGAGGTGGGAAACGTCTACATACAGCACGGCCGAGGGCATCCCAAAGATTTTCAATTGGATTAACGTCCGGCGAGTAAGTCGGCCACTCCATACGCGCAATCCCCTCGCTCTCCAGAAAGTCGACAACGATGGCAGCTCTATGGGGACGGGCATTATTGTCCATTAAAACGAAAGAAGGACCAACTGCTGCAGCGTACAGTTTCACAGTGGGTTCTAGGACTTCATCTCGATAACGTATAGCCATCACAGAACATCACCTGTAGATGTGCAGGTCGGTGCGATATCCCAATGAAATCACTGCCCAGACCATGATGCTTCCACCTCGGAACGCGTGATGTTCGGTGATGTTCTCGGGCCGATTGCGTGTGTCTTGTTCCCTCCAGACCCTTACACACTTTTCATCGGGTTGTAGGGCAAATCTGGACTCATCTGTGAACATAACGTTGCCCCACTCAGACACAGTCCAATTCACATGCTGGCGGCAGCTCTTAAATCGTGCCCCTCTGGCTTGGACGGATAAAGGAACACAAACTCGTGGTACCCGGGCGTACGTATATATATATATATCTGTATCCGCAATCGGCACCATTCATGTGTAGCCTTCGACGAACAGTAGTGGCAGATATCATCTTACCAGTGGCCGCGGCAACCATAGATGTCACACGTGTGGAGGTCGATCTTCAATTCCGCTTGGCTACAACAGCAATATATCGATCTTCCGAGGGGGTCGTAACTCGTGGACGACCGACTACAGGTCTTCGGACAACTGTTTGGCTGGTTTTGAATTGTTTCCATAAACGTGAAACGACGGAATGATGAACGCCGAAGACAAGAGCAATATCTGTGATAGACTGTCCTGCTTCAGGGTGTCCGACAGCCCGCCAGAGCTCAGAATCTTCCATTCGTCTTCTGGAAGCCATAGAAACACGTCTAGCTTGAAAACAAATCGTACGAATGTTCTAAACACCTTTCATCAGCACTTACATGCAACTCCTATAACCCTTCACAATTCCGGCTTCTTATACGACTGCCTGTTTTGCATATTTCTCGACACGAAACCGTGATTGGCTGTGACCTAACATATTTGTATACTTCCTTCTACCTTTGCAGCAAATTTCAGCTTCTTTAATTCAGATTGGCTTAGGGAAATTAACATTTTCCTCTTCGTGCTTAACTTTTGGAAGTGAGTGTATATATATGTATCTATATATGTATGTATATATATGTATGTATATATATATATATATATATATATATATATATATATATATATATATATATATATATATATATATATATATATATATATATATATATATATATATATATATATATATATATATATATATATATATATATATATATATGTATATGTATATATACACTGGTTATCAAAAATTAAGGAAAAGTCACAAAAATAGTGATTACTCAAAAAGTTACGCGTAGAATTTAATGAAACTTATACACATTATACAACACATAGGTAGGTATAAAATAGCATAAAAAGAAATCGCCAGACAATTATGGTGTTATAGAAACTAGCATATGTATACAATGAACAAATTGAATGTGTCAGCTTGGTATAGAAAAAGTACCTTTAATATGGCGTATGATCCCCCCGAAAAGCAATACAGCACATGTAGCGATGTGTGATGCTGTCAATTATGCGGTCTAGGAGTTCGGTAGGAAGTGAGAGCCATTGCTCTTGAAAAGCAGTTGAAAGCGTTGCTAGGGTCCTAGGAGGAGGATTGAGAGCAGCTATATGTCGTCCTAAAGCGTCCCAAATATGCTCAATAGGATTCAGGTTCGGTGATCGAGCTGGTCACTCTCTGCGCTGAATTGTTTCCTGCTCAAGATAAGCATCCACGATGCGAGTCCTGTGCGGTCTCGCGTTATCGTCCCGTAGCACGAAAGCATCACCTATTGCCCCGGCATAAGGGCGCACATAAGCATCAAGGATGTCATCTCTAGAGGTGTGAGCATTCACATTTCCACGGGGAAAGACATGGAGGTCTGTGCGTCCATCCAAATAGATACCACCCCAAACACAGACACTGCTTGATCCGTATGCATCAAGCTCTTTCACGGATGTGTGATGGATGAAAACGAGTTCCAGGTTCTCTCCAAATCAAAATACACCTACTATCGCTTTGGAGGCTAAACCTGGACTCATCCGTAAAGAGAACAGCTCAGGTCATTGTTACAATTTGGCTATGCCAGATGTCTAATCTCAGCCTCGCAGCGACAATTGCCACCTTGCTCTTAGACATGCACTTTTATGCTCCTCGCAAATGACGTATTCCGACTGCAGCGCCACTATATTGCATAATGTAGTATTGTTCATCACCTTTTACTTAACAACATATTCAAATTTTAAACAGATTGGCCTAGTTTTGAACGTGTTATTCCTCTTTTTGTGATTTTTCCTTAATTTTTGATAACTGGTGTATATATATATATATAACACAAAAGATTAAAAATAATTAATTTAATCTCAGTATAAGCCTTGATTTCGGTTCAGCATTGAAATTAGCTTGACTCCTTCATAACGTATGAATTGTGGGTGAATCAGAGACCGGCGAGTGATTTATTATGTAACGCAATTAAAGTTATGTTGTTAAGGCTGCTGTGTAGTCAGCTCTATTGTATTCGCTCAGTTCAGTGTTAATCCATGGAGAAAATGTTTCCAATGACTGTCGACTTAAGATATTTATTTAATTGCTCTCCGTAATATGGAAAGAATTTTTTTGCCCGAAAGCCAGCGTCCCAGCCATTTGGCCATCTTGCGACTTATATACGTATGTAGAAAGAGTTGAAACTGCAATCCAAAGGCTGAAGTAAAACCAAATCTAAAAAATCTTACTTTAATGATAAAATCTCTTCATCAAAACAGTGCTGATGTTATCATGAAACGAACTATTGTCCCCGGAATAGCGTTTTTTAGCTAAACACATCTTGGCACTGGACAGTTCTTTAAAAAATTGGAGAAAACCCCGAAGATGGCAGTATAAAGCAACGAGAAGCGTAGCAGTTCACCAAGTACAAACGTTATGGGGACAGTTAGGCAATGATCTCAAAATAATCGAACTTCCGACACGTGAGCGATTTATTACTGAAGAAGAAAATTTCCCACAACCAGACACCACTATTCGAAAAGTGCCGTCTCGCATGGAGGGAAAAAAAGGGTCCAGTAGCCTCAATAGAATCAGAATACCATCAGTAGTTTCCAGGATCAACAGGAAGAATTGATGAACTGCGTCACTCTGGCCATGCCCTCCTACGCAGGTTGCTTCACTGGTCCCCCACGAAACTATGCTTTGGGGAAAAGGGGGAAATGACTGGATAAGAAAGTAAGGTTCTGGATCCGAGAGTTCGAAGCATTATTTCTTGAAGTTTTCCGAGAGAGGATTAACTCCGCAAAATACTAGCAGACGTTTTGCTATAGAGGAGAAAGTTTAACATGCAAGGAAAAAAAATTCTTTTTATTTTTCTCTTGATATTTTTTAATTGTTATCCACCTTTACAAGCCAAGTGTTATATTACTTTAAATTACATAAATACATACTTAATTAAATTAAGAGAAGAAGACACTAAACTAAATGGAAATAACGACGCTTGGAATTTTTCTATTGGGAGGATGAGTACGGTCATAGTTGGCAAGATTTTTAGGATCTTTATCAAGTGATTAAAAGAGTTAGGGGCCTTTTACAGAAAGAAATCCCTAATTAATATTTTTGAACACAACCTTTTCATATTTAAATCTTTTTGTATCAGCTTTATACAGTGGAGTCCCGATAATCGAAAATGATTGCGACCAGACCCTTTTCGGATTAAGCGACTTCACTCTTATATAATATACTTAAATTACATAACAACATGCAATTACATAAATATTACATATTTCGTGTGATTTCCCAGTTTAGTTTATAAGGTCTGTCAAAACGTTACCTGGGTGATAAGAGAGTGGAACGCTGACTAGTACAGTACAGTAGAGTGTAAGTGGTTCGTACAGTAGAATATAACACTACGAGCACACATTCGCGAAACAGAGAGCGAAGTGTAGGGGAAAGCAGTGATTTATTGGTCCCGTCGCCGGGAGGAGGTTTTATGGCGCCCCTCGTGCCTTTGAAGATTCATACTAGACCGAGAGCGGTTTTAAGACGAATGATCAAAGCGGCGAAATACTTCCTCCACCTTGGGGGCAGACTAATCAACACCAAAATGTATCAAGAGGCGACGGGGGGAGCTGATTATCTTGTGTAGATGCGTCTTATTATTTTAGACGATCAGTAGATTGTTGAAATGGATTTGAAAGAACCTGTCAACGCTCAGACGAGATTGAAGGTGGAGCAGACGGAACAGCGAGCAGAGAGTATCGCACTCAGACGCCGAGGCTGCATTTGATGTAGCGCCACGTAATTTGGCGTAATTTGGCTTCAAGGGAGAGGTATTCTTCTCTTCGACAAAAAAATTAACAGATTTTTTCAAACCGATGTAGTTCAGTAATAATTAGTTCAGTACATTGTCTAACTTTGAATTTTATTGTAATTTTCAGCAATATACTTTATATTGCTAAGTATCGCTGTGGTTTTATTGTAGCCTTAGTTCTTTTTGACTTTTTATTTCGGATTAAGCGGATTTTCGGATTATCTGGAATCCCCTGTATACGAATAACTCAGTGTGACACCATTTGCTTTTTTCCCCATTTTAGGTAGGATAACCATCTTCTTCCAACTTCTACTCGAAGTGGCTCCCACTAAATACATGCCGGACTGAAGACTTCTAAGATGTTTACCGTGTAAAGGGAAGCTGATGAAACGGACGCTGTATCCGTTAGCATTCGAAACAATTCAAAGTGATATATTCCATTCGAAGAACCGGTGATAAGCAGTTTGTTTTTCTCTCTTCTTTTTTTTTTAAATTTATAATAGAACCAGGAAAATTAACAAAGTGTAATTCATCGTTTCGATATACCATCGAAAAATTTTGTTTCATCGATGTACTTCAATGTCGATATTCCATTTGAGCTCAACATGCATTCGAACTATACACTAATTACAGGTGCTCTTCCATAGACCACATAGTTGCCATCAGACGATTGTGGAAAAAATTTCGATGTGGACGTTGAAAGCCGGTTCCCAATCGTCTTCAATGTGATGATTGAAATTTTTAGGTTTTAAAGACTGCTTGTACGAAATTATTATTTTGCTTATGACATATGGATGCATCAGAGTGTTTGGTCATGTTGGCGTCATAGTATTTTGATGAACATGGTGCACATTTATCATTGTACATGTAAGCGAAAATGAGAGGCTACATTTAATAGCATTGAACTTTTTATCCATTGGTGTTTTCTCCTCGGGGAAACAAATGAAGCAATCTGGTATTTATTTTGAAATTTTCTAAAGGGAACAAACGACTTTCAAAAAAAAAAATAGCTGAAGTTTGTTATCGAAGAAATTTAGAAATCGAAAGCCAGATCCTCGTCAAAGTTCAGAAAAGTTTTTCAGTTGTAGAAATCAAAAGGGAAATTTCAGATGAAAAGTTTATCCCTTAAAAATGGATATATGACGAATCAGACATTAGCAAATTGTTTCAACTAATCCTAAATTTTTGTAATTAAAATCCCAGTTTTGGGAAATTATCTGCGAATATCAGAGCTAAAAGCCATACAAAATTCCAGTTATTATTATTAAAATCGATCAGAATCGGAAGTGTTTGAGAATTTAAGGGCTAAATCAGAATTAAAACAAGAAATCTTGGGAAAATGCAAAAAAAAAGTATAAAACCGCATACATTCCCTAACAATTAGGGGTTTTTAGAACCCTAAAAATTGATAAACCTTTTGCCGTAGAAAAACTAAAGTCATTATCGGAGGTTAAAGAAACGTAAAAAGCCTCATTTATTGTTTCAAGCATAAGTTGTATTCGGAGGTATGTGAGATACTATTAAATGTAGCCAACAAAGCTGTCGACAGATAAAGATAAGCATTAAAGGCGGACGTGCGAATACTCAGCTTGTTTTTATGAAGAGAATTCAAGTCAACTTTTTTTTACACTGAAGTCAACTTTTTTTAATAAAATGAAATAAAAAAAAGGAAGCAAGTAAAAAAAATCGTCTGTTGACAGCTTCATAGTTAAGTGCAATGCAAACACGAATTGTTGTTTCTATCATTGTTGTTTGTTTTATAGAAATTTAATGGTTGTTGTCGATAGATTGGCACAGTTAGATTTTAGTTTCTTAAGTTTTTTAGAATAACAAATATCCAGTCTCAATTTGAAGATGTTGAATGGTCATCGCTGAGAATTTGAAAATGCTATTTACATCAATATCATAAAATTTTAGTGCAGCTCCCAAAATTAAAATTTGTAACCATCAAAAGAGTTAAATAAAAGTGACACGATGAAAAATGAAAAAAAAAAAAAAAAAAAAGTACACCGAAAATTTTCATCGAACTGCAAATTTGTTGTTTTTAGATTACATAGATTAGGACCATATTTCAGAAATGTATCACTTTTAAAAATAAAAACTTTTAACGTGCAGTTTTGCAGTCTCTAAGAGAGTGAAATGATGTTTTTATCAATTCAGAAAATGTTTCTTTGCACTTTCAGTGAAAAAGTGAAACAATAGGCTTTACGTCTGTTTCCAAACAAAAGTTATATTTCGTACAAAACAAATTATTTGATTTTATTACAGGCACCTTAAGCTCAAATGCCTGGTACGCCTTCTGAAAAATATATTAAATATTTTTTTATTAAATAGTTCATATTTCTTCGATAAAACAAACATTTTTATCATGATGAGTTCGAAATACGAACATTATTTACATACACATGATAGAAGTATTTTGTAATCACCCACAACTATAAATCTAACTGTGCCACACAAAAAATTAAATAAAATCCATTTTTTGTAGAAAATTATTTTTTTGCAGCTTGCTGTTGTAAACTCAATTTGAAGTCATACACTATAATCAAATGGAAGTTTTACAAATAAAGTAAATTTTAAAATCTATGGTGGTACTTTGTTATTATAATTCACTATCGATTCATTCGTTGCGTGGAACTGAATAACACTAAGAAAGTGAAACAGTTACTGAAAAACGTAAGATACAAACCAACCTCGTCGTATATGTTAATCATAATTATTTTAAGACAATTAAGGGGCTCCGGGACACATTAAAAAAATTTTATTTATTGTGTTAAAATTGTGATTTTTTCGTGATGGTTAACCGTATAATTTGTAAACAAAATCACTTCATAAAACTTCTCAAAATGTTTTTAAAAAATTTTAAAATTTTAAAATTTAAAAAAAAGTGGGGTAATTTAAAATTGTTATAACTCGAAATATTAATTGTCGAATTTCAATTTTTTATCATTTAATTCAACATAAATATATAAGTTTTAATTTTAACTCACCTTTTTTTAAATATTAAACTTTTAAAAAATTAAAAATATTTATATTAAAAATTGCAAAAAAAATTATGTAGCATATTTTTAAAAAATCTCAAAAGTAAACATTTTTTTCAAATTTGTTGAATCAAAATTAAAGTAAAATAGTTGAAAAAGATACATTCCAAGTTTCAACCATTTATCTTTAACGGTTCTTGACTTATAACAAGTTAAAGACGAGAAATGGGGGAAAAAAAAACCATCATGCAGAAAACGCACTTACAGGTTTACAGAACGCTTGGCTGCTATTAGAATGTTGCAAAAAAAGTAATAATTTCTCCTGTTCTAATTAAGATAGAAACATGATTTAAACGTCAAGCGTAAAAGAACACAGAAATTTTTAATGCAATAAATTTTTTTTTGAAAATTCGAACAATTTTGTGTCCTGGACCTCCTTAATATGCTCGAAAAATGTATCAATAAACGTGAAGATTGCAGAGAATTAGAATATTTGAATCAGATAAACCTCACCAATCACTATACCTCATTTCTTGGCAGATATATTTTTCAAAATTAGGTTAATTTATGAGTGTTGACACCACGTAAAAAAAATTCACTTTCAGCTAAAAACTTCTGATTCACAGGGCATATAATTTTGCTAAATTAAAATAATGATTCCGAAGTTCTGAAACGTTTCTATATCGTTTTTATAGATGGAATATTTCTACAAAAACCTTCTTTTTTTTATCTCTCGGTGTTTAACTAGTTATTATCAAATTACATAAAATAAATAAGCAACTTATGATCTCGAAATTCATTTTCATTTTTATAATTAAGCTTTTGAATTGTTTCATTGCCTTAACATAGCAACTTCACCAAAGTATGCTGTCATTTAAAAAAAAATAGTTATACAAGCAAATGAGCATTTAAACCTTTTTTTCAATAGCTGATCAGCGACTATTTTTGCTTCTCCTCCACAACATTCGTAATGTTAGATTACACCTTTGACAATCATTCGTGAATCTTATCATTTAACTGGTTTCGTTGTTCATCTTTTTATACTGAACTAGCTAAATACCCGTGCTTCGCTACGGAGTACATTCAAATTAAATACAACGCTCAATGTAAGCAACTAATGCCAAAAAACAAAAAATATATTTATAAAAATACGCAACGGAAATCTTTATAGGTAAATACGTAACGGAAATCTTTATAGGTAAAATAATGTAGAAGAAAATATTCAAATCTAATACAACGGTCAATGTATGCAATTAATTTCTACCTTTAATATCCATAAAACATTCTGTTTTGAATTAAATTCTTAAAAACTTTTCTCTCAATTAGTCTAGTGGTTAAATTTTATCTTTTACAGTATTTTAATATATTTTTTGTCAATTTATTTCGTTGTTATGCACATGACGCAAAATTAATTTAAAGTATCCCAAAAAGAAAAGAAACCACGTGATCAGCATTTAATAAATTATATTCTAAAAATGAATCTTCAAAAATTCACCAAAAATCAGAAAATGGAGGTAAAGATTTGAAAAAGATTTCGTTTTAAAAGGAATTTTATGATCTTTCTCGGGATATAAATTTTTGTAACCCTCAAATTATTATTTTAAATACAAACTTAAAGAAAAGTTACAAAAGCAGCTTAAAAATTTAATTTAAAAAAATCTAAGAAGAATTTTTCAAAAATCTTTCTTGGTGCACCCCTACACCATAAGAAGAATAGCCATGCAAAATTTTAGCCCTTTAGGTCCAAGGGGTTTGGTCTGTACGTTATCTGTCAGTCAGTCAGTCAGTTACGGAACTGTTTTTTATATATAGAGATATACACTATATATATAGATATTATATATATATATATATATATATATATATATATATATATATATATATATATATATATATATATATATATATATATATACTAGCTGAAAACCCGCGCTTCGCTACGGAGTACATTAAAATTAAATACAACGGTCAATGTATGCAACTAATGCCCCCCAAAAAATATATATATTTATAATAAATGCGACGATCAATGTATACAATTGATGTAAAAAAGAAATACATATGTATTTAGAAAAAAATCGTAAGGGATATTTTTTGGATAATATCCAATCGTCTGCTGCATTAGAAAAAAAAATATTTTTTTTGTCTATTTAGTTGTTATGCACGTGACGATAAATTTATTTTAAGCACTAGAAAAGGAAATCACATGATCAGCATTTAATAAATTAAATTCTAAATATGAATCTTTAAAAATTCACCAAAAATCAGAAAATTGAGGTAAAGGTTCGAAAACGATTTCATTTTAAAGGAATTTTTATGATCTTTCTCGTGATATAACTTTTATAACCCTCAAATTATTATTTTAAATGCAAACTTAAAAAAAGTTACAAAAACAACTTAAAAATTTAATTTTAAAAAATCTCAGAAGAATTTTTCAAAAATCTTTCTTAGTGCACCCCTACACCATAAGAAGAATCGCCATGCAAAATTTCAGCCCTTTAGGTCCAGCGGTTTGGTCAGTGCGTTGTATGTCAGTGAGTCAGTCAGTGAATCATTTACGGAACTGTTTTATATATATAGATATATTTATATATATATATATATATATATATATATATATATATATATATATATATATATATATATATATATATATATATATATATATATATATATATATATACACTATCTGGCCAAAAATATCCGGACACCAAGTGGTACGGACTCGGAGGGTCCTGAGGCATATATTAATATGATGTTGGTCCTCCTTTTGCATCGATGACAGCCAGCACACGTCTGGGGAGACTTTCCACCAGTTTTTGATAGGTGTCCATAGGATTTGACTTCCAGACGTCCATCACAGCTGAAGTGAGTGCTGGCAGTGAGGATGGTCGATTTGGCTGGCTACGTAATCTGCGTTCTAATTCATCCCAAAAGTGTTTAATGGGATTTAGATCGGGGCTCTGAGGAGGCCAGTCCAGTTTTTGAACACCCATTTCGTCAAACCATGCCTGCGCAAGTCTCCATGTGTGAATGGAGCAGTTATCCTGCTGGAAGAGAAATGGGTCTTCCCCGAAATATTGCCATAGATTTGGGAGAGCAGCATTGTCCAGAATGTCCACATGCATCTCAGAGTAGGATTACTTATCGTTGCTTACCTCATTTGTATGTATATACTAGCTGAAAACCAGCGCTTCGCTACGGAGTACATTCAAATTAAATACAACGGTCAATGTATGCAATTAATGCCAAAAAAAATAAATATATATATTTATAATAAATGCGACGATCAATGTATACAATTGATGTAAAATACATATATATATTTATAAAAAAATCGCAAGGGATATTTATTTTTCTTGGATAATATCCAATCGTCTACTGCATTAGAAAGAAAAAAAAAGTAGAAGAAAATATTCAAATTAAATCTAATAGAACATACTAAAGAATATAATACAGTTAATATACTACAGTTTGAGAAACATATCTTTTACTGTATTTTAATATTTTTTTGGATTATGTCCAATCGTCTGCCGCATTAGCAAGAAATTTATTTTGTCTATTTAGTTGTTATGCACGTGACGATAAATTTATTTAAAGTACCAGAAAAAGAAATCACGTGATCAGCATTTAATAAATTAAATTCTAAAAATTAATCTTTAAAAATTCCCCAAAAATCAGAAAATAGAGGTAAAGGTTCGAAAACGATTTCATTTTAAAGGAATTTTTATGATCTTTCTCGTGATATAAATTTTATAACCCTCAAATTATTAGTTTAAATGCAAACTTTAAAAAGTTACAAAAACAGCTTAAAAATTTAATTGAAAAAATTCTAAGAAGAATTTTTCAAAAATCTTTCTTAGTGCACCCCTACACCATAAGAAGAATCGCCATGCAAAATTTCAGCCCTTTAGGTCCAGCGGTTTGGTCTGTGTGTTGTATGTCAGTCAGTCAGTTACGGAACTGTTTTATATATATAGATGAATGTATGTGTTATGTATATTATGTATCTATATATATGTATGTATATATATATATATATACATCTATGTATGTCAAAATTTTAACGCATTTTGGTACTTTTCTGTTTAACTGTTTACTGCTTGTCGAAGCGATACAGACTATGTTTGGCGAGTTGCCAAAATTAGAACTCGCGAGGATGGATAGACGGACGGTTTTAGCGTCAGAAATTTTACTTTCCGAAGGATCGTTATGGAGAAACATAATCCTACGTTAAAAATTTTATCATCAAAAAATTCAAAATGGCTACAAACCGTATAAACGATGCATTCTATCGCTAAAGAGTCCAGAACTAATCGGATTCTCAATACAATGAAATACATCTTCCGAGAAAAGAAGTAGCCACGTTCGAAATAGATAAACAAGGATTAAAGGAAAATAATTTTATTGTAATTCATAGAACAATAATGATGATACTAGTATATGAGTAGATAATGCTACTTACCAAGCTGTATGCAGACAACTCTTTTGGAAAGAGAAATAAGAGAAGCAAGACAAGAAATCCTGAGATTCTGGTAATAAAATATCTCAGATGTAATTTTTTTAAAAATCCTTATTCTATATTTTCAAATGACTAGTTAAACGCATAAAACTTCGAACAATTGGTTTCACCGGTTGCAGTTTTAAACCGAAATTATCAATTATGAGCGAAAAATTAATAGCTGCAAACGATTTTAATCCAAAATTAATTTAAAATGAAAAGCAAAACTCTCTTTGTGGACACTTTATACGTATTGTCTCCGAAGATGTGACTATTTGCGCAGATTATACTCTTAAAACAATTGTCTCGATTTTATGTTTTTCGAGTTTTCAACTTCCTCAGAATTTTCATATTTGAACCCATAAACCCCCCCCCCCCCCCCTGTCCTGAAATTGTCTTTCCATCACAACAAACCGTTGGGGACAAAACCCTTTCTTAACCAGAGTTTCACTAAAAGCACATTGTCAGAGGCGCTATTCCCACGTTAACACAATATTCTTGTCCACTGGGGTTCGGGGTATTTCCCTTCCATTAAAGATATCGCAGTAGTTTTCAGTATCACATCATGGTTATCTTTCTTAATAAGGTTATCCAATGTTAAGTGGTGGTCTGTATCTATGTCCTTCAATGGATTTACTAGGGACATGAAGATATGTTATGATAAAGATTAATATATATATTGATAAAGATATATTTCACTTTTGGATAAAAACGCATCCACTGAACATCGTCTCAAGATGAAATTTCTGAAGCGAATAAAGAACGTGTGTTGACAAACTAACGCCCGCCGATCGGCAACCGAAATGTCTTAAAATATAAATTTTTAGAGCATAAAATTTGGCTTGAAAGATTATTAGGTAAAACTGGATAAGACAGTCGGATTTGGTGAAATTTGGTGCGATTTCTTTTTCGCCAATTGCTTGGCGCATTTTAGTGCTTGCTGTAATTAAAAACTCGCCAGCAGCTTTTTCGCAGACCTGTTAGGCTTAAAGTGAGAAATTTAAACAAAACATCAATGGCAACCAAGAAAGAACAAATAAGTTGGAAAAGAAACTTGCCGCTGGCTTTATGAAACTCGAAGGCGCACACGGGATCTTCGTTTCGCTCAGATACCCTTGCTCCACGCCTCTTCGCTCCGTTACGCCCCAGTCAAAAAAGATTACAGAAAATCCCCAGCCGTTGGCTTCACCACGTTCTGCTGGCTGTAGCGGCCAGTAAAACAAAGCTTCCACTGGCTGTAGTGGTCAGGAAAACAAACCTTTCGCTGGGTATATGAAGTAATAGGCGTAAATGGCGATTCTCCATACCAAAATCTCTTACACATCTGTTTCCCATAAAATCCATCTTAAACAGCAACCTCAATTCAATCATGTCAGTCATTTTGCTATAAACTGCACTCTAGATGACACAATCCTGAAGTACATTTAATTTTAAGCGCCGCATTTAAAATCCACCACTATGTTATCAAAAACTCAAACGCATAAACGCCCCCCATGTTGCAAGACTAACTTAACCGTTTGAATTAACAGTTAATTTGAATTAAACCGCTAAGTTTTACTTCAGTTAGCTAATCAATTTGGTAATTATAAAATAACAATAAGCATGAGCGAGAATAATCACATAATAAACGGGTCTGAAATTTGCAGCAATAACAACAAAACAACATTGGCGCATAATCGCCTCAGCTTGGCAACCAAAATTTTCACCAAATTGGCGAAAAATTTACCTGACAGTCTTATATAGTCTAACCGATTATTATTTTATTTGTTATCCGGGTTTAATATATGACTTGAAACTTGATTTTATTTATTTTCTATCGTTTTCGCTTCTCGCTGTTCATTAGACCTAACGTGGCTGAAAATTGGTAGACGGCTGTGAGGCTCTTACATTTCTGGATTCACCCTTTAAAAATTGTTGTCTTTTTATGAATTAAAAATTAACACTAATTAATTTCGATTCCGGAAGTTTTTAGTTGCCTCTATTGTGTTTAACGACTACTATATGTAATATTTCACTATCGTCGCTTCTAAATTGTGGATTTCTATACAATTACAAACATTCATTTTTATATATTAGACAAGCTGAAGTACCCGGCGCTGCCCGGAATTTTAAGAATGTTTATTAACCAAGATCAATTTAAAATCTAAACACAGTATAAATAACATTAGAAAAAAGCATGTGAAATGTTATATGCATCTCATTGTTCCACTAAAAGCTTAAAAGTAAAAATGTCAAATTGCGGAATGCTTGTTAGCCAACATCAATTTAAAAAGTAAACACAGTCGAATGCTTGTTAACCAAAATCAATTTAAAAAGTAAACACAGTATAAATAACGTAGAAATTGTCGAATGTTTGTTAACCAAAATCAATTTAAAAACTAAACACAGTATAAATAACATAGAAAAAAGTATGTGAAATGTTATACATATATCCCCAGAGGTAGTTACCAGTATATGGGAGGCGATAGTTAGCTGAAATATAAAACTATCATGCCGCTACGTGTTCAGAAACAAATGCAAGCTTAAACTTCAGTAGTTTAATCGTCAAAAACGGTAAACTAAACAAATAAAAGCATAATACAGCTTCCGCAACTCGGAAAGGAAAAACTAAAGTGATTTCCTGCAGGAAAAAGTAACAACGAGATTAAAGACTGCCTTACTTCAAGAGCTTCCGGAAGAGTAGTGGTAACTACAGTACATGGTCCGGGCCCTCCACTGTAGGATGATTGCCTTAGGGTCTTTTCACATAGGATTCCGTTGCGGAGCGTTAAAGTATTGAAATATATTTAACCAATGACAAACCTCCAAACGATTAGCAATGAAATTTTTAACGCCTATGATTGGTTTATTTTCGTCTCAACGTCATCTTTCCCTTAAGGGCCTGTTCACATAGAAGTCCGTTGCGTTACGATAAGGAAAAGATGACGTTGAGACGAAAATAAACCAACCATAGGCGTTAAAAATTTTATTGCAAATCGTTTGGAGGCATATGATTGGTTTATTTTCGTCTTAACGTCAAATTTCGTTGCGTTAAGGAAAAGATGACTTTGAGACGAAAATAAATCAATCATATGCCTCCAAACGATTAGCAATGAAATTTTTAACGCCTATGATTGGTTTATTTTCGTCTCAACGTCATCTTTTCCTTAACGCAACGCAGCGAATTTCTATGTGAACAGGCCCTATGTGAACAGGCCCTAATAGTTGAAATTTTCCCTGGAGCAGACGGGCTTTCAAGAGTTACCAGAATAAAGACAACTGAAGGAGAAACAATTAGACATTTCCAGCTACTTTATTCCCTAGAAATTAGAATTCCAGAAATCCAATTTTTTGACCTGTCACAGACAACATTCCAGCCGTTTTGGAGATTCCCTCAAGGTCTTCCAAACCAATTGATGATGGTCCAGTTCCCGCACCTTCTGTTGCTCCGGACATCCGAACTAAATGCGGACGACGTATCAAAATACCCGCTAGATTGGACCTCTGATTATTTTTTGCAATTTAATTGTTTTAGGTTTCCACCAAATTGTAAAGTGGGATGATATGTTGAAGCAGACTCCTTGATTAATGTAAATTCGTTTTCCTATGCAGCAGAACTGCCTCTCAACTCCACATCAGCAAAATGTAAACAGTAAACAGTTCTGCTTGTAAACAGTTAGGCGTATTAAATAAAGTACATGTTCTAGAGTGTATTTAGTCATTATCGAGTAGTTTCTCACAACAGACGCTCATGTCTATGCATTCGATTCTCTGTTATTTTAGTAATTAGCAGAAAAAGGTTTTACGCTTGACGATAAACTTTCGTAGATTTTAGAATGGATCAGGGACTGAAATAACATAGATCAAGATGCTAAAAAGATAATCAGATATTAAGGTACGCTTAATTTACAGGTTATTTTTTTCTGTATTGTATGACAGAACTTTTTATTTGAGAAGTTGAAAATGGTATGTGTGATTTCTACGTTTTACGCTATTTTTTCGCGAATGAAGCAAAAGGTGCATTTTCAACCTTGGTATGTTGTTTTCTGCAAATTAGTACATTATTACTTGGTGGTCTGTGTTGGCGTACTATTAAAATATACGCTCCATGATTTCAAGAGATTGCTAAAAGTTGCCAATCTGATTTCTCGGATAATTTTATTTACAATTTTTATCCAAGATTTTAAAATGTATTATCATATAAATCAGACGTAACGTGTTTAGCAACTTTGCTGGTTATGAGTTATACAAATGTTTTTGAACTGTTAATAACTGCGTAAAAGATACGGTGAAAAAATGTGTAAATAGGAAAGAGTTCCATAACCTGTGCCATTCGAAGAAAAGTTGACAACTCCAACAAGTGGAGTTCTCTTAATGAGAAATTTAGATAAATACATTTCACACTGTTTTAAAACTTTTAGCCTGACAAACATGCCAAGTTCAACAATAAGTAGCTAATAAACAACATTCGATTAATATTTTAGTAAAAAAAAATATTGAATACAGCATTCATTTGGATTAAATAATTAAAACAGCCTAAATATTTGCAAAGTAACCAAAATGTATCAATGGGTTTCAAACAGTATGTCAAAATTAAAATTTTTTTTTAATACGTCATAGGATAGCATGTAGAAAATGTGGTAGGGAAATAATATGGTACTTTCGCATTAAACGGAGGCCACCCATTTATTTATATCTCAATTCTAAATGCAAACACAGAGTGATTCTCGCTAAAAAATGAATCACTGACAAGATCTATTTTACCATCATGTTTTGTTTTGCTATTATTGAAGTCTGTGTGATATTTTTCAGTGTGATGTTTGAAATTCAGCCTACCAGTGTGACGTTTATACACATTTATACCAGTGTGGCGTAATATTATATTTGCTCGGTTCCTGCACCTGCGATTGTTTGCGTGCTTGATACTATATTTTGTGTTATTGATACTTTACAATAACTGAAGATGGCAACTTCGGTAGATACTTCAGTCAATATGATGGAATACGTTTTAAGTTGTAACGTGCTTATCTGTTCGTTTAGCTTGTTAGTACTGGCTCTTCGCGTACGCTTTTTCTAGTTATTTATATAATTTTCTTTTTATTGTCATTGCAATGGCTGATGTGGTATTAATTTGGGATCTCCCAAGAAGTGAAGAAGAATCAGTGTCGTTTTTGCAAAGTAAAGGATGTTTGCCATCATCTAAACTCTTTGTCAATGGCCATCAAATGAAATTGCACTTTACTAATGAAAACCCGTTTTGGCAATGTAATAAAGTTTGTTGTTTGTGTTTGTAATGGAATTTTACATTTTTCCCCAGTTTTTCAATACTTAAATGGGTGGCCTCTGTTTAATGCGAAAGTACCAATAATATATTCAAAATACAAGAATTTTATTTTTATAAAAAATCTTAAAAATTATAAAATAAACATTTAAATTCTTCAAAATAGACACATTAAAATACAAAAATCATAAAACTATAAATAAAGTAAATAAAATTTAAAAGTTTGTAGCACGATAATATCAACATATATAGAAAGAGGGAAAAGAAAAAAAATATGACAACAGTATTACCATTGAATTTTTAGAACGAAGATTGAATTTGAAATATTTTCAAAGTACCAAAATCAATTTATAAAACTAAGAACAAAATTAAAATATTTTAAGGAAGGGTACAAAATTAACTAAAAACAAAAATGAATCTTTATTTGAAAAAATTAGAATTCAAGGTGACATAATGTACCAGATACACTCAGGCCTGGAGTAAGACCTACAATCTAGATATGAATAACCAAGGATAAGCTCTATCTTCTGGATTGTATTCCTTGAAAATGAGGTAAATAAAAATGTTATGAAAAGAATTCAAAATATTTTTCATTCACTGAATGTATAATTCATTATCTGAAGGTAATTTCAAATTTCATTGGCTAAAAACATCTATAATGATCATCATTCAAATTC
Organism: Dolomedes plantarius; assembly: GCA_907164885.2. NCBI lineage: Eukaryota > Metazoa > Arthropoda > Arachnida > Araneae > Dolomedidae > Dolomedes > Dolomedes plantarius. Next base: position 66,906,866 of record OU015490.1, read on the forward strand.
AATTAGTTGAAACATAGAAAAAAAAAAACGGAGTGACATTTCTGAGATATAATCGCTGACCTTTGGGGATGAAAGAGTTAGCTAAGCTGGTTCAGGTTTGCAGCCTATTAAGCCTTTAAACTGAATAATGAAAACATTTATTATAAAGATTACAACCCAATTATAGGAGAACATAAACAAAGAAAGAATTTATAATCGCTAAATTTGTTACCATGAAAAGTGCAGTACTTTTCTCAATTTTTTTTAATTTAATTCATTGTTTAAAATGTATTAAAATTGTTAAAACATCTAAAACTTATGGAAGTTAACAAACCATTATATATGTGCAATAATTTTTAAAAAATTACAATGAAATTGATATACACTGTTTATTTCACGTGAAACTTATAGATAGAACTAATTAAATAATTAAATTTTCCACATAAATGATGCACAGGCACCAAATTTGGTGAGTTTTTACAGCTTGACATCATGAGGATTAATCTGCAGTTTAGGCATTGCTTTCTTGTGTCACAGAACTTTTTATTTATGATTGAATTTGGATTCTTTTTTTTTTTTAATGATATTTGTTTTTATATCCATTCAATGTTAAAATTTTAATGACAAGATTTAATAGATAACTTTCATGCTCATCTTTCATCACAACAAAGATAACAGCAACAGTATTGAATGCAATACTCCGAAAAATATTCATCATTTTAGGTACATCATTCATTATAATATGCTTGTTTAAGGTTTTAAATCAATGTATTTTAACGAGGAGGATTTAAAAGTAATACTTGATATTTAAAATTGAAATTATTTTTAAAGGAAAAATATGTTATTTTCCACTTCAAAACTGTATAAAAGTATTAATATATTGTATATAAAGTGTTTAATTTTCTCTGCACAATGCATTCTAAAGATTTCTTCATTAGAAACATTTCAGGTTGAATTCATAAACGTGTTTCCTGAAATTCTGGTGTGACTTCGAAATAAGTTGCAAGCTCTGTGGCTCTAACTAAAATTTGTTCGAAATAGGAGTGGCTATATTTTATCAGGCATTCTAGAAGGTTTCTAAATGATCACAGAATTTCCTTTCAGACATATTTAAAAGTTTTCTTTGTGTGGGGCTTTTGTACTACCACAGGACCCAATTGGATTAAAGCCAGTCCTGCCTTTGATAATTAATTCTTTACATATTTTCTATCCTTTTATGCTTAGTGTTCCTAAGGTTGTCGTATGATTATCCATATCATTTTAATTCTGTGGTGAACTGTGGTGAGTTTGGTTTCACAGAGTTTTTAAAATTTTATAAAGAGAATACTGACTAGTAGCCAAAATCTTTTCTCTTGATTTAGAAATGTAAATCTACTAAGGGCAGAAAAATTTGAGGTATTTTGTATCTTTCACATTGCATGTTATCTCATTGAATCATCATTTGATAAGTCAAGTTTCACTAGATATTTAGCTCTATTAAACCATTCAACTATTTAAAGGAGTTTTTTTCAGAAACTTTCAAAATTTGCAGGCCACTTTTCACAAGAGAATCTGTGTGGTAGATCTTCTATTTCAGCTTCTGGTTTTAATTGCTCTTAACTTGCTACAAGAATAAGTAAAAACTTTTTAGCCTGAAAAAAATTTATGACCTAGCCTCTACATGCCTTTGTACTCTGAATACATCTGTATTCATAGTATCTGTATACAGACTGTACTCTGAAATCGATATACAATATTTATTTCACATGAAACTTATAGATAGAACTTATTAAATAATTAAATTTTCCACATAATTAATGAACGGGCACCAAATTTGGTGAGTTTTTACAGCTTAGCACCATAATTATTAATCTACAGTTTAGTCCAGGGGTATCAAACTCAAAGGCTACCTTCGGCCAAACAAACAAGGTTTAACTATAGGTGGGCCGCAAAATAAATCAATATTAATAGAAACGTAGGTTTATTTACCTAATTACAGTATATTCAACATAAATATATGCATTTTGTTTAATAATAGCAAAAAAAGAGTATCATTAAAAAAACATTTAGCGAATTCTTCCTATCTTATTATAATTCTGCGTCAGTTATTTTATTATATATTATTATGTGCCAATATATTGGCCGGACCGCAAAAATGTTCGTCGCGGGCCGGAAGTTTAACACCCCTTGTTTAGTCATTGCTTTCTTGTATCATTCTTCTGTTAGAGAACTTTTTATTTATGATTGCATTTAAAATCTATTTTTCTTTTAAATGTTATTTGTTTCTGTATTCCTTCAATGTTAAAAGTTTTGATCACAAGATTTAATAATTAACATTCATGCTCATCATTCATTGTAACAAACATTAACAACATTGAATGTTATATTCCTAAATATTTATCATTTTACATACATCATTCATTATAATATGTTTGTGTAAAGTTTAAAATGAATCTATTTCAAACAGGATGATCTAAAAGTAATTCTGGATATTTAAAATTGAAATTCTTATTAAAGGAAAAATAAATTATTCAACACTTCAAAACTGTACACAGTTATTAATACACTATATATAAAAATGTTTAATTTTCTCTACACCATGCATTCTAAAGATTTCTTTCTTAGAAACATTTCAAGATTTACAATTTTTTTATTTTATTTTTTTCCCCAGTGCAGAGGTACTTGTTGGATTTACAAAATCTGTATTAACTGATATTTATGAGTCTTGATATGATTTTTAAATTTTTTTTATTATAAAAATTGTACTTGGGTCAGTTTAGAACTAGATTTTAATTGTCTGCTGTATTACCTAGTTATTTTGTACTGGCAAAATTTATAACTGCCCTCTTGCTGTTCATGTCTTGAGTAATTTTTTAATAAGGCGGCCACACACATCTGCACTGCACAGTATTCAGGGGGAAAACGAGTGATTTATGGGGTGCTCTCTGCAGCGATCCTCCCCTAAGTCGGTTTTTCACAGATCATCAAAGAGATTCGAGGGACCTTGGTGGGAGGACCGTGACTAATCGACCCCCAAATGTATCAACAGGTGTGGGGGGGGGGGTGCATACTGTAGAATTGTCTAGATGTGTGTGACTGCAGCATAATATATATAGTTCCTGTCCTTAAGTTCAGTGTTAGTCAAATTGATGTTTGTTGTTTTAAGATTAATATAATCCCCCCCCCCTTCTCCTAAAGGTAAATATTTGGTGAATAGAAAGTAATTGTAGCAAAAGTGTCAAAAATATAGTTTTGAAAATTCTCATGCTCTTTATTTTCCTCAATGCACTAGAAATGTGTTATATAATTATGCTGTGATGGAATATGCATGAAATGAATTATACTTCTAGATGGAAAAAAGTTAAAATAGGCATTATATTAGAGGATTATATTAAACCATTTATGTAAACCCAAAACATGAAATTATAGGCTGGTAAGTTTTCATTTTGCATGAGAGAAATATGCATAAACATTCTGTACAAGTTCTTTTAAGAAAACTGTTTGAAAAAAATTCTGAATCAAGTCAAGTTTACCAGAAGATTTTTCTTTCCTTTGCATTTCATGTTGAAATTTTTTACTCACTATCTGTTTTATTGACAGTTAGTTACATATAATTTTGTTTTAAACATAATTTATAGAAATCTGATAAATGAAATATTTGAAGATTTAGTGTGAATTCTACATTTTAATTTTTAAAAATTTTGAAATTTTTATATTAACCTAAAATATATGAAGGTGACAGAGTATAAGAGTGAATTACTTTGCATTGGAAAATTTGACTTCTGAATTCTTGTCATTCCTGCCTTTGATCAGGGCCAGCATTAGTCATTGTGGGGCACAATTGCAGAAATTTCAACAGGGTCCTTCAAAATTCTAATATACATTAAATGACAAACATTTAATGTAAAGCATAAAATACAAAAATTAGGAAGATGGTGATATTTCCTTTTTTATGTACATTTATAAGAAAAAGAAAAACTAAAAAGTAGCTAGACTACATATATTTTATTCACAGGACAAAATTATTTACAAGCAAATTTGGCTAGATTTTTTATCAGCAAGATCATTTATAAATTGAGGAAATTTTAATTTTCTACATGCTCTATAGACAGTATTGCAAGGCTTTTGTGTTATCTCCTGTGATATTGTTGGACTAAGGTATGTTTTAATTGGAATTTTTATCTAGAAAAGCTTCTTTTTCCCAATTCTACAGTTACACGAATTGTTGAAAATATCCTTAAATTTATAAATGCATTTGAAAATTCCATTTCTTCTAGCAGCATATAGCTATCTACACCTTTTATGGACTTCATTTGGTCATTATTCTGAATCATTTTTACATCTGTCAAGGCAATTTCTACTACCAACGCATGTTTGCAATGTTTGTTCTGTGGAATTGTCTGGAATAAACTTGTCTAGCTTTTTTTAAGGAAAATAAAGCTAGACAAGTTTATTCCAGTATTTGGTAACACAATGCACCTCAAATATTTCTTTCCAGTTACTTATTGGTTCATCCGCATACTCATAATTAAGTATCCTTTTTCATTTTCATAAACGTGTTTCCCGAAATTCTGGTGTGACTTCTAAATAAGTCACAAGCTCAGTGGCTCAGATTAAAACTTGTTCGAAAGAATGGCTATATTTTCTCAGGCATTCTAGATGGTTTCTATGTGATCACAGTATTTTCTTTGTGTGGAGCTCTGTAATAGTACGAGGTCCAATTGCATTCAATAAGTACAATCTGATTAAAGCCAGCCCTGCCTTTGATAATTAATTCTTTACATACACTGCTGCCCATCCAAAATGCAACACCAAGGAAGCAACTAAACAGCATTAAATTTGCATTATGCGTATACCTAGATGGAATATGCAAATGATAACGATTGCGAGCACATCATGGGCGACTTCAGCGCTCCTGACAAACTGTATATAAAGAGAGTAAAGATAGCCGTTTTGAAGAACGTTCACAAACCCGTCGGACGGGTTTGTAACCAGTTGCGCCTCGTGCGTGGCTCCATTCAATTACATAGGTTGCGACTCATCACGGACTGGTTTGTGATTTGAGTCAGTTATCAGTTTCTTTTGAGTTGCTCCGTGTGCAGACGGCCATAGACTTTTTAAAGGCCCTTTGCCCCAACATCCACTGTGAACATTATAGATAATAAAGACATTTTAAATTAATTAAAATTTTAAAAATTAAGGAAAAATGAGATAGACGTGCCGAAATCAGATATAAAAAATTCGCAAAGTTTTGTAGAAATGCAAAAATGCAGAAACATCATTTTTAAAAATACTAGCCGCTGCACGATCAGCATGGTCGCTGTTAGTTTTATATTTTCTTTTGCAAAACAACTCAACTGAAAGTAACATATGTAAGGAATGTTACCATTACCTATCATATCATAAATATACGTTGTTAAAGCGTTTTCTCTATAAGGCTGATTCTAAAACAACGTGATTAAAAAAATATGAGTTTCCATTACTTCAGAACAGAGTTAAAGATAAGACTGAGAAACCTAACACCAATGATTTTAAAAATTACATCCCTTTCTGTATGTACTATTTTTGATAATTAAGATATCTACACTTTATAATTACATCAAATAATAAATTTTTGGGAAAAAAATTTTCACTTAACATATGGAGTAAAAATTCAGCAAGTACTGAAATATAGTGTGGATTACATCACTCTCTGTATGTACTATTGTTCACAACTCATTTATCTATACTTAATCATATCAAATAATAAATAGTTGGGAAAATTTCTTCACTTATAAAAATGGAGTAAAATTTCATCACGTACTGAAAAAAGTGTAGATAATTAACTATTACTGGCTCTCGGTTGCTATCCGGCGACGGTTGAGCCTAACTTCACGATCATTTATGCTCTCTTTCACGCCTCTCTCTTAATGAATTATTTCTTCGCTTTATTTCCTGAGACTGTTCCCAAATTTCACTTGATCGTGCAGCTCGCTTTCGAATATTCCTGATTTCAGTGCATAAATCCATGTTGACATGCGGTTTCAAATTGCGGCCGGCCGGTAATGTTTACATCTGGTAGTTGCAGCCGTTGCCATACGGAGTGTAGAAATACCGTCGATTTTTGTGCCGCATACCTAGGCGTTTTATATATATCATTCAACTTTAGTGAAAATACTGAAATTTAACCCCCTCCCCCCACAAAAAAATAGTGATTTTTTTAATGATAATGGAATATGGCAAAATTAGAAAGTAATATTTTTAATATAGAAATATAAAAAAATACCAATTTTTTTATAATTTTTTTAAAAATTATATTATACTTTAGCAGCAATCACTCACCATTCCCACTTGAATTTTTTTTTATTCTGAAAAATAAGATTTTCAATAGAAAAAGTTCTTTGAAATGTACAAATAAAGCGTTAAGACGTGTTATTAATTCATTAATCATTTATTGCGAGGCAAAAAAGACGACTTTTCCTTAAGAAAATATCCCGTTCATAAAAAAAAATACCTCTTCCACATCATGAAACGAGCAGGTACGGTTGCTAAAAGTCGAAAAAGTAATATAATCTTATAGTGTTCATATATATCTCATTCAATTTCTTTCTCCTCTGTTTGCAGGTACTAGGTAGAGATTGTTAGACGTGGAAAAAAAATTTTGTGGTTCCTACAAATTTAGACGTTCAACGTATTGCTGGCAGTTAGTTTTCTGATCATCGTGTGAAGAAACTTCGGCATACCAGAGGAGCAAATGTCATGTATTTCTAGAGTAAATAGACTCTCCAATGAATGCCACTCCTGCGAGCAGAATCGTACTGAAGCCGAAGAGGAATGTACTCCATGTAACACATGTAGAATAAGTCTAAATGTAAAAAGTTCCAGTACACAGATTCCCCCTCGCACCGAAGAAATTTTCGAAAGTAAATTATGGGAAGGAAAATCTTCACAATTCGCCGCCTTAAATACGCATCATTCGTACCACACTGCTGATAACACTCTCTGTACCCATAGAGAAAAACCTTTCACCTGCACCGTATGTGAGAAAAAATTTTCTGTACAAAGTGCTTTAAAAGCACATTTCCGCACTCACACAGGAGAGAAACCTTTCGCCTGCACTGTATGTAAGAAAAGATTTTCTACGCAGGGTCAAGTAAAAAGACATCTCCGTACTCATACGGGAGAGAAATCTTTCGTTTGTACAGTATGTGAGAGAAGATTTTCTCAACCGGCTCATTTAAAAGGCCATCTCCGCACCCATACGGGAGAGAAACCATTCGCATGCACTGTATGTGAGAAAAAATTCCCTTTACAAAGTGATTTAAAAACACATTTCCGCACTCACACAGGAGAGAAACCTGTCGCCTGCACTGTATGTAAGAAAAGATTTTCTGCGCATGGTCAATTAAAAAGACATCTCCGTACTCATACAGGAGAGAAACCTTTCGTATGCACAGTATGTGAGAGGAGATTTTCTCAAGCGGGTCATTTAAAACGCCATCTCCACACCCATACGGGAGAGAAACCATTCGCATGCACTGAATGTGAGAAAAAATTTTCCAAACAAAGTGCTTTAAAAGCACATTTCCGCACCCACACAGGCGAGAAAAGTTTCGCCTGCACTGTATGTGAGAAGAGATTTTCTCATCAGGCAACCTTAATAACGCATCTCCGCATCCACACGGAAGAGCAACCTTTCGTATGCACAGTATGTGAGAGAAGATTTTCTCAACAGGGTCATTTAAAAAGACATCTCCGCACCCACACAGGAGAGAAACCATTCGCTTGCATTGTATGTGAGAAAAAATTTTCTCAGCAAAGTATTTTAAAAAGTCATCTTGTCATACACACAGGAGAGAAACCATTCGCATGCACTATTTGTGAGAAAAGATTTTCTCAGCACGGTAGTTTAATATCACACATCCGCACCCACACAGAAGAGAAACCTTTCATATGCACAGTATGTGAGGCAAGATTTTCTCAACTGGGTAATTTAAAAAATCATCTTCGCACCCATACAGGAGAAAAACCTTTCGTATGCACAGTATGTGGGACAAGATTTTCTCTACGGGGTCATTTAAAATGTCACCTCCGCACCCACACAGGAGAGAAACCTTTCGCATGCAGTGTATGTGAGAAAAGATTTTCTAAGCAGAATGATTTAAAAAGACATCTCGTCACCCACACAACAGAGAAACCATTCGCCTGCACTGTATGTGATAAAAGATTTTCTCTGCAATATCTTTTAAAAAGACATCTCCACACACACACAGGAGCCTTTAGCATGCAGTGTATGTGAGAAAAGATTTTCTAAGCAGAATGATGTTAAAAGGCATCTCCGAGCCACACAGGAGAGAAACCTTTCGCATGCACCGTATAATTTTAAAAGAAAAAGTCTTCCTTCTGTAGCCTGTGAGAGTAAGGTTTGCGTCTGTAAACTCTGGTCGACACAGCTCAATTAAATAGCGGACTGTATAACTTTTTAAAACTCTTTTATTTAATATCACAAATTAGGCCTAAAAGCCATGTGCTCCACACATATTAGGAGCTACCTCACTCAACGTCCGTACAGACATTCACCTCGAGGCCAACTGGCGATTTCCATTTTTCACACCTGTTCCAACACCGTGTCACGTGATCAGCACGTCACCGGGCTGGGAGGGTGCGCTAGCTCGGCGAGTACATGCCGCCCGGCCTTGCAATGTTTTAAACAACATTCAAAAATTGTTACACTTACACGGCATTACAGGAAAAAATACATATTGCAAAACAAGTAATTAATCAAAAATATGTAGCATAATACAAATACAATCTATTTACATAATTAATTTTCCAAAGGCAATAAACAAATTTTAGATATAGGTCTCTTGAAAACACCTCGTTGAGTTTTGACACTGACAACTCGTACTCTATTATCATTACCTGGAAAAATTTCAGAAATGCGACCTAGTGGCCAACTACAAACAGGCAGGTTATCTTCTTTAATGTTAACTAGATCACCAACCTTAACATTATTTTTCTCAAAATACCATTTTGATCTTTGTTGCAAAGAACTCAGATAGTCATTTCTCCACCTTTTCCAAATTAATTGAGTAATTTTCGTGGTTCTTTGCCACACCTTCAATTTGTTATCTGGAATGTCACTTACATCAGGTTCAACAATAGAATTAATAGACCTTCCAATAAGAAAATGGCCAGGAGTTAAAGCCTTCAAATCATCAATATCAGAAGAAATTGGCATTAAAGGTCTCGAATTTAAAATGCCCTCGATTTGAGTAGTTACTGTTAAAAATGCCTCAATTTAATTTAGCACTACCAACGACACGTTTTAAATGGTATTTGAAGGATTTAACTCCCGCCTCCCAAAGGCCTCCAAAGTTTGGCGCTCTAGGTGGAAGGAATTTCCAGTTAACATTCTCATTACACAAATAGCCAGATAAATGATCATCTGGGCAGTTGACCAAATTATGCAATCTTTTTAACTCATGATTGCTTCCGACAAAATTCTTGGCATTGTCAGAAAATATGTAAGAGGACTTTCCTCTTCTCGCAAAAAATCTCTTTAGCGTTGCAATAAACGCTTGTGAGGTCAGATCACTTACAATTTCTAAGTGAACCGCTCTGGTAACAAAACATACAAATATGGCCACATATATTTTGTGATAAATGCCCTTTCTTTGGTGTTTATACTTTACAAGAAATGGACCAGTGAAGTCCACACCAGAACAATTAAATGGGTAGTTTTCTCTCACTCTCTCTTTGGGCAGATTACCCATAAATTGCTGACAAACGATAGGTTTTATTTTGAAACAGGTGATACATTCATGTACTACCTTTCTACACATTGCTCGACCATTTATAGGCCAAAACCTCTGCCTAACTTGAAATAATAAGGCCTGTGGGCCTAAATGCAAGTATTTTACATGATAATATTCTAAAATTAAGCGTGTTAGCTTACTCTTGGGATGCAACAAAATGGGAAATTTCTGATCAATATTTAACTCGCTATTCACTAGCCTACCTCCAACTCTAAGTAATCCTTTATCGTCGATGAAAGGATGAAGATTTCTCACTTGACTCTTGGAATCAACCTTACCTGTTTTCTTTAGGCTTTTAATCTCATCGCGAAATACCTCATTTTGGATGCTCGTTATGAGAAAAATCTCAGCTTTCTCAATTTCCTTAAGATCCAAGGGACCAACACTCTTATTCTCCTTGTTTCTACAATTGCTTACGAATCTAAAAACAAATGCTAAAATACGGGTAAATTTAACATACTTATTACTAAGGTTAATTATATTATGTACAAATGTATTACCAGGAATATTCACAACAGACATGCACTTTTTAGAGTTCTTAAATTCACAATTAAAGTCAATTTGCTGGTCTGAAACAGCAATCACTTTGATGGGATACTCATCTTGTCTCAGGAACAGGGGGCCATTCCACCAAAGCTCGTTCTGGGACAGCTCTGCTGGGTCTAGTCCTCGAGAAATGAGGTCAGCCGGATTCTGCTCAGATGGGACATGGTCCCACTGCTCCATGGATGTCAGTTCTTGAATTGTGGCGACTCTGCTTGCCACAAACGTCTTTAGACATATGGGCTCTTTCTGGATCCATGCTAACACTATCATGGAGTCACTCCACATGTTGATGTTGGATACTTCAAGTTTTAATGCAGTCAGGGTCTTCTTCATCAGCTTTGCTAGAAGAACAGCTGCACACAACTCCAGCCTCGGAATGGTAAACCGTTTGATTGGTGAAACTCTTGATTTACTCGTAATCAATTTAATTGTCACTTCTCCAGAATTGGAAATTGATTTGGCGTAGATCGCAGATCCGTAAGCTCGTTCGGAGGCGTCTGCGAAGCCATGGAACTCGATCCTCTCTGGTTTCTCGGTGAAAATGCATCTCTCGATGTCAATGTTATTTATTTTGCTTAGAGATTCGACGAATATCTTCCACTCTTTCGTCTCTTTCGCTGGGAGTTGCTCATTCCAGTCAATCTTTAGCAGCCATAATTGCTGCATAAAAATCTTTGCTTTGGCCACAACAGGCCCTAGCAAACCGAGTGGGTCGAAAATTTTAGCAATTGTGGACAGCACAGATCTTTTGTAATAAAATGCATTTGTATTCACAGTTACTTTAAATGAGAAGCAATCTTTCCTAGGCTTCCATGAAATTCCCAAAGCTTTCGTTTCAACAGGGTTTGAGAAGCTATAATCGGCTTCTGGGCTAGGATTAGGCTCTTGATTGCTTATGCACCACTTGTGCAGCTTCATACCTGCAGAATCTAAGATGTTACTTAATTGGTGCTGCATTTTCTCAGTTTCTTCCAGATTCTCCGCTCCAGAGAGCACGTCGTCCATATAAAAATCGTTTAGGAGTATCGGTGATGCTAGAGAAAAACGCTCCTTCTCATCAATGGATAATTGTTTCAGAGTCCTCATAGCTAGGTATGGTGCACTAACAGTACCGTATGTCACCGTTAAAAGCTCGTAGCACTTTACAGGCTCATTTTTTCCTTCCTTCCACAGTATCCGTTGAAGGTTTCTTTGACTCGGATGTATAAGAATCATCCTATACATTTTTTGAATGTCAGCTGTAAAGGCTACCAGGTGTTTTCGAAATCTAATCATGATGGAAAACAAATCATCCTGAATAACTCCACCATTATATTGCAGCGAATTTAAAGAATTGCCTTTGCTCGTTAAACTGGAAGCATTGAAAACAATTCTAAGCTTCGTAGTGGCCTTTTCAGGTCGATACACACCGTGGTGTGGCATGTAAAACACTACATCAGGCTCTTTATCTTCAGTGACTTCCCTCATATGGCCTAATTCTTCATACTCTTTTAAAAAATCTTTATATAAAGTTAAGTATTCAGGGTCTCTCTCAAGACGATTCCACAGTGAATTCAGTCTTTTTAGAGCTATTTCTTTGGATTTTCCTAGGCAAGTAGGCTCCTCTTTTAGTGGCATTGTTACCACATACCTGCCCTCATGATTTCTCATGTGCGTTCGTGAATAATGTTCCTCACAGATTTTAGTTTCTTTACTTTTTACTAATTCCTCCTCAATATTTTCTACTTCCCAAAATCTTTTTAGATTTTTATCTAAATTATCATCAATAACTACTCCACAATGAATATGCGTATCTTTTTTAAAGCTCTGTACACTACCACTCGCGACGTATCCAAACACCGTATTTTGTAATATTAAATTAGAATTTTGGGGATAGATTTGTCCCGGCCTTAATAACTCGTAGAACACCTCTGCACCTAACAATACGTCTACGCTACCAGGGACATTGAATTCCGCATCTGCAAATCGTATATGTTCCGATCCTTCTATACAAACATTAATTGGATTAGAAGGTATGAGATCGGTAATTTTGGAAGTGACTAAAAATTCTAAATCTCTCTCATAATTTTTTACTTTATTAGAAATTGTAGTAGAAATACACCCTTTAATTGTCATTGATGCGTCATTTAAACAAGATACCACAATATTAATTTTCTCCCTTTTTAAATTAAGTTTATCTGCACAATTCTTTGTAATGAAATTTGACATCGATCCTCCGTCAAGAAGGCAGCGGCACTCTACAAACTCACCCATGCAATTTTTTATTAAACACCTCGCGGTACTCAGGAAAACCGTTGATTTTTTCTTATCTACGTTTCTAGAGGAAGCGAAGGAGTGCGCTAAACCAGAATTCAACAATGGAGGGTTCTGACTCAATTCTCTCTGAATCAATTCTCCCTGACCGGGAAAACTCTGAGACGGCTCCTCTCTTCGAAAGTGCAACATCACGTTATGCCTTTTTCCACACTCAGGGCAACAGAACTTAGATTTACAATATTTTACAGAATGATTAGGAGAAAGGCAATTGAAACAAAGGTTATGATTTTTCACAAAATCTACTCTCTCATTAACAGATTTCTCAATAAATTTTGTACATTTATACAGATAATGACTCTCAGAATTACACAAAATGCATTTAGAATCTTTTACATTAGATACAAAAACTTTAGAAGAATTTTTAGAGCACTTAGAATTAAAGTTATTACTCTTTGGAAATTTACTACTAGTAGCTTCAACGAGAGGTTTTCCTCGGGAAGCACAAAAAAGGTCACACTGCTTTGATAATTCTGCAGGGTTAAACCAACTGTCGGACTGTTTAATACTTATGTGGGCTGCAGTTTCCCTGTCTAAACATTGAAATAATTTATCCGACACAATTAATTCTTTAAGAGTTTTAAAATCAGACACATTTCTCAATTTTAAATAATAATCAAAACTCGTTATTAAACGCGAAGCGAACTGCACATGAGATTCATTTTGGCGTTGAGCGTTACGAAAGTTTTCTAAGCAAACTTGAGGTGTTGGTTCAAATTCTCTTAGCACAATAGACTTCACTTTATCGTAATCACTAAGCTCATTGTCATTAATGTAAGTAATAATGTTAGAGGCTTTTTCTCCCAACAAATTCAGCAGAATTTCAGCTTTAAATCTAGCTTGTACATTTTTTGTCACAAAAGCTCTTTCTAAGGAGGAAAAAAAGAATCCCCATGCTTCGGGTTTACTTGGAACTTTCACAGTTAATGTCCTAACACTTTTAATTAATGAATCCAATGATTCTTGTTTTTCACTTATATCATTTGGATTGGAGTTTGCCTCGGCACGAAATCGAGCCAGTTCAAGCTCTGCATTGACTCTTTCCAATTTTATTCTCTCTAACTCTAAATTATTGGCCTCTTTGGACTTTCGATCGGATATTATGGAAGTCAAATAATTTTTAACAAACTCTGAATCATTTTTAAAATGAACATTATTTTGAATAAGATCTTTTAGCTCACCTACTGTAATATCCTCAGTCACTGATTCTCCTAATTCCTTGGCAACCAGCTTCAGATCATCTTTTCTTGCACCGCTGAACATTTTTTACTCAGCACACAAAGAGCCTTTTTAGCTTTCACAAAATACTTTTTTCTCAGCACACACCACAATTCACATAATAGCTCACGCTCCGGATTCGAGGTAGGACCATGTAAACTCTGGTCGACACAGCTCAATTAAATAGCGGACTGTATAACTTTTTAAAACTCTTTTATTTAATATCACAAATTAGGCCTAAAAGCCATGTGCTCCACACATATTAGGAGCTACCTCACTCAACGTCCGTACAGACATTCACCTCGAGGCCAACTGGCGATTTCCATTTTTCACACCTGTTCCAACACCGTGTCACGTGATCAGCACGTCACCGGGCTGGGAGGGTGCGCTAGCTCGGCGCGTACAGCGTCTAAAACGCAGGTGAAGAGACATTTAGCTAGTCAGGAATGTAGCCAACTCTACGGTCGCATGATTTTTTGGCGCAAAAAATTTTGTCCAATCGCAGGGAAAACGTCTGAAAATCGATTTCAAACACGGGTTTGACGTGGTTTATTGTTTTAAAAAGTGATATCGCATGTAATTATATTTTGGAATTAATTTAGTGTTTTATGACATTATTTCTTAAAAAAAAATTTAAATGTATCAACGCGATATCGATCATGACATACAGTACTCGATGGGTGCGGACTAAAGTGATTTGAGTAAAAAGTAAAAATCTGCATTGAAAAGTACTTTTAGTATTGCGTATTGTTCCTCACTGAAATGACGATAGTTTCATTATACCTGTTTTCATTGTAGGAAAGAGTGTAGGAAAGAAATGTCCCTTATGTAATACATCTGGTTTTTGTTTTTGCCTAATATGAAATTATAGTTTATATAATTTAACCAGGTTTTTTCTACATCTACAGTGTTTTGCAAATGAGATGATGTATAAATAAATGTAATCATGTATAATGATATATAAATAAATATTTTACGGCTTCATATCGAGACTAAGTTCATTTTCGCTTTTGCCTCTTTTTAATTGTTTAAAATTTAGCTTTTATTATTTTATTACAAAGGATGGAACTTTAATAGTAGCAAGAGGACGTCACACAGTGGAACGCGGCAAAGCAGCTTGCACAATACATGCGTCGCATACCTGCCGAACCTCAGATCGAATGCGCTCTCCCCACAAACGTCACATACCTGCGCAGTAACAGGACGAACACAGCCATGTTTTAGTTGCCGGTTCATGGTATGAAATAATTCATTGTATCGTACTGCTGGAAGCAGTGGCGCACCCAGGATTTTATCTTTGGGGGGGGGCGAGATGAACGGATAAAATATTTATGCATTGGGGGGGGGGGTGAGATGAACGGATAAAAAAATTTATAATGCAAAATCTATATTCATAGTGCAATTTCTATTTCTTTGAGGGGAGGGCCCCCCCCCCCTGGGTGCGCCACTGGCTGGAAGGATGTTTTCGAAGCAGAAGCGAACATGGTTGAAAATCGAATGTGTCAGAGGAAGTACAGCAAGCCAGTATTTTCAAGTGGGCCTAGTCTCGGGCCATTCGAAAAGCTTTCGCAAACGAGATTTGCATTCCAGATGCACTTCACCACTTACGCTGTTCTCGAACGCAAGCAATATAGTCTCGGGCACCTTTTTCGGAAGGAGTGAGAAAGGTTTTCACCGTGCGAATTCTGAATAAGCACCGCCAACTAGAAACTACGTTTTTCTGAAAACGGTTAAAGATAAACCAATAAAATTGCTTTGTTTATCAATAATTTCTGTGTCGTTACTATGGGGACAATAAAGCATGCAATGTCTCGGGAAAAAAATACGCGTGACAACAGAAAAAACAGCAATTTGAATTATTTCGTTACACATTTGTTTAATTTGAGTTTTATTCATTTGCAAAGTGCGCATTTATACAGAATAGGGTGAAAAAATTATATT
The DNA here is from genome assembly GCA_907164885.2 of Dolomedes plantarius. Lineage (NCBI taxonomy): Eukaryota > Metazoa > Arthropoda > Arachnida > Araneae > Dolomedidae > Dolomedes > Dolomedes plantarius. The sequence continues at coordinate 66,922,639 of OU015490.1, forward strand.
AAATTAAATCTTATCAAAAGAAATTGAATTAACTAGCAAATAAATCGTACTTAAATAGACACATATGTCTAAATAAACATGATAAATTTATATGTAAGACATTTATCGATGTGTGTATACACAGATCAATACATTTTTCATATGAATATACAGTATGTTCAAAAATTCACGCAAGATTTGAATTTTGCGCTATTTGTGCGGTAAAGTGTTGCCAACGAAAAAAAAGAGCTGACAGTTCAGGGTTATGAAAAATGGAGGGCTACACGAAAGAACAATGTGTTTTCATTGTTAAATGAAGGTTTTAACAGTTAATGGGGTTCGCTATCGCGACATGATAATCCAGTGTTTTGTGCCTAAATTGTAAGATATGGATGTGGACGACATGTGGTTTCATCAAGACGGTGCCACATGCCATACAGCCCAAGAAACATTTCAATTACTGCATGAGTCGTTTCTTGGTCGTGTAATTTCCCGTTTTGGTGATCAGAATTGGCAGCCCAAATCATGCGATTTAACGCCATTGAACTTTTTCCTTTGGGTTTTTTTGAAGTCTAAAGTTTATAACAACAAGCCCACGACCACCCACGCCTTGAAGAAGGAAATTGCGCGCTGTATCAGCGAAATTCAGCCACATTTATGCAAAACGGTCATGGAAAATTTCAATGAAAGACTGCGTACGTGCGAATAAAGCCATGGAGGTCATTTACCCGATATAATTTTCCATACATAACCCTATACTTTATACTTTATGAATCAATAAAAAATTTACAATTTTTAATTATACTCCTGTGTTTTTGTATCAAAATTGCTTGCGTGAATTTTGGGACACCCTTTATATATATATATATATATATATATATATACAGTGGAAGCTCGTTAATTCGAACTCGAAGGTTCTCAGAAAAAAGTTCGAATTATCCGAAGTTCGAATTATCCGATGTTAAGAGAAAATATATAACTTTAAATGTGTATCACTGAAGAAGAAACTCTCCTAGTATGTATAACCCCAGAAAATATATTATACTATGTTATCTAAAGTTAAGCGTATTAAAAAGCAGTACAGACTTACATTAATCATAAAATGAAGCAGAAGATATGCAGTATAAAGTAAACTTTTATTAAAATATGAATTACACTTTGGGGAAAAACTGTAAAAGGGATGTTTGGCTCTGTTTGTGATGCCTACATTGTTCAGCCAGCTTCTCGATTTGAAGTAAACATTTCAATTCATTTTCAGAGGAAGGTTCCATCTGAATAAATGCTTTCAGAGTTTTAATAGAGTTCATTATGGCTTTGACCATTATGGCCGCATTAGAAATATCTTTCGGCAGGTAAGTAGAGAAAAGCCCTGGCAGTTTACTACCGAAATTAGTGCATACGTCTTCGATTACATCAGAGCTTTGGCCACATACAGTTTGATAAGAAATATTGTGCCTTGACTTAAATCGAGAAAGCCATCCATCACTGCATTTAAAATCTTCAATACCCATTCGAATTGCCTATTCATCAGCCTTCGTCAGCACTAGGGGTCCATTTATCGAAAAATTTCGAGATCTAACATCCTGGAACCATAGCAGTAGAACTTTTTCTAGAATTCCTTCCTCTAGCAAATTTTGATTTTTCCCATGAATCTAAAATTGACTCCTTGTTTTTCAAATTAGTTGACAAGGCATTTTTTAAAATTCTATAGTCAGCTTCTAATTTTGTTTTACATTCGCCTTTGTCTACTTTCTTTAAAATTTCTACCTCTGTCTTCAAAGTTAGGGTTTTGTGCTTTCACGTGTAGACATCCTGAATTTTACACGTTCACACCACACAATGAGAAAGAAAAACTAGACCACATTAACTTGTCTGCACTGCAGTTATTACTGACGCAGCTCCCTAGAATCTGTAGTAAAGACTAGTTTTTCTGAAATTCTAAGAAAATCGATCCGACTAAAGGAAAATTGCGTTTTCCGTTTAGCACTAATAAGAAGGACAATAGCTACTTACGTTTAGCGGGCATGCAATAGTCTAGGAATACAGGCATGGGCCTCTTTACACAGAAAAGAAATTTTGACACTCAAAATAATAAATACAGTGTGTATTTTCTCTATTAAACGAGGAAAAAGAATTTTTTTTGTCAAATTTTTAGTTCGAATTAACCGAAGTGATAAAAATTTAGTTCGAATTAATGAGATATTTTTAACATTAACTCCAATACAAGTGTTTTGGAGCCTTTGGATTAGTTCGAATTAACCGAAAGTTCGAATTAACCGAGTTCGAATTAACGAGCGTCCACTGTATATGTGTGTGTGTGTGTGTGTGTGTGTGTGTCACGGCGTTTTGCCGCGCACCCATCTAGAATATTCGGCAGTTCGTGGCTGAATGGGATTCCGAGACACTTGGTAACTGCTGACACAGAATTTATTTCGTAAAGAACGATTTACTAGGCTCCATCAAAATTACGACGCCCCTTCCGACTCACAAAATATACTGGATGGCAGATTATTTAATTTCTCTTCAATTTACCCATTCCAAATAAAGATGGCGTAAAGCGCCATTTAGCTGGTTGCTCGAGGACGACAAGCGTCCGCTTGCGACGAATTTCATCCAAGCTCTGCCCCCCTTTTTTAGCGCGCCTAAACCCTAAACATTACGTGGCTTGAGAAACAACGCGTGATGTGTGCGTGACTCATAACCTCCTGCTTTCGAACATTCGATGTTGACACAATCCTATACTGGTTGAGTTCAAGGCTGCACCGAGACCGTGGATGAGTGGCGTCACCTGTTGACATTCTTTAAGGTATCCGACTACGTTTAGAATATCGATTTTGACGAAAATTCCGAAATTGTTTTTATTCCTTTTTTTTTTTTTTTTAGATTGTAAATTTGTGTTTCTAAATCTGCTTTTATTTTTTCGATACGATCATTAGAAATGAAATGAGAGCGATTTAAAGGTCAGCAGCAGCTATGAATTTCAATACAAGTTGAACATTTTAATCGTGTTTTCTGAAGAACTTATTTTTCATCAAAAATTTAAACGACTCTTGTGATAACTCAAAATCTAACCATGATATGTCTATGAAATTTTTCACGTATGGTATGTTTTTCATAGTACTAAGAATGTAGTGGACTACGGATTTGGTTCTAGGTATATTATTTGTTGATTTATAGGTACATTTATAAAAAATCTCATGGAAAATGACTAAAATTTTACATGTAATTGAATAGAATGACCTGTATGTTTTTTTAGATTTTGAGATATCGATTAGCTTGTAGGTCATTACACTTAGAAGGTATTTACGTACATATAACAAAAAAAAGTTAATGTGATATGCACAATTTATTTTGTTAGTGCTAGAGCCGTTATTTTTTTTAATTTGCTAAATTTCGACCCAATTTCATCAATTTTGTAAAAATTTGCATAGTTAATGTCTATTTTATCATCATTTTCGAGTTTTGGTGTTATATTCCTTCGAAAAATAAGATATAAATTTTCGCAAGTACAATTTTTCAAAAAAAGGGCTCTGAACGTAGTCGGATACCTTAACCTAAAACCTACTTTACCATTCTAACCCAATGTCCTCTGGAAAAAAATACCCCTTTTTAATTCCCTTAAGTTCCGATCCCTAAAATTCTCACAACTCCCCCCCCCCTCCTCCCTGAAGGCGTGACATATAGGTTCCGCACCCTACATGGCAAATCTTCAGATGAGAGTCCAGAAAAACTTTAAAATTACGACAAAACTAACTTTTACTGGACAACTTCCCCAATTAAAGTTAATCTCTTCGCGCTCTTAAGCTCATGGAGCCCAGATTTTGTTACATGTTACAAAGAAGTCTCTGTTTGAGACGAAATTGGTGGCAATACAATACCATACATAAAAACAAATCAATTCTCAATATCTACTACAGTCGAACCCCGTTATAGCGAACCTGGGATATAACGAACTCCCGGATATAACGAACGAAATTTTTGGTCCCGCCGTTTTCCTATTCTATTTAATGCTAATTTACCCTTTTATAGCGAACCTCCGAAATGTTAAGAATCGGCTATAACGAACCTTTTTTTTTCAGTCGACTGATTTTTTTTTTTAATTTTTCCGCAGTTGTGAAAACATGACTTCGACTCTGATTTCATATGGAAATATATGTCAGCTAGTGAAACACGGAGTAAATCAGCGATAAGTCTGTTTATTCAAGGGTAGAAACATCTGCATTCTTTCCCTTTTATGGTGTATATACATTGGTAAAGAGTTCTCTGCCTGCAGATCCCCGACTCCTGTCATCACATTAGTCACGGTAACATTAGACACGGTATTTAGAACCACCCCCATTCCAATGAACACGCGTCTTCCAGATATTCCCCCATTTAGAACCCCTCCCCCATTCAAGCCCCCAAGGTCCCTCGTGTTTCTTGATCTAGTGTCCCCCGCCCCCACTGTCACCATTTGACCCCCGGGACCTCGGGTTCTCCTTTGATGCTATGTATCGGACCGCCAGAGGAGGAGATCCACGCATATACAGAGTACAGAGAGAACATAAATCACTGGCAGATGCAGAGAACTATGTACCAATCTGTATGCGCTATTACGATAGCCACTCTGCAGTTGTAATCCCGCCAGTAATTCGGTAAGCGAAACCACAGTAAGAAGAGGGAGGGGAAGGGAAAGGTTCACCAAACGCTCGAGAAGAACAAGTAAAAGCATGAACAGTATAGCATATGCGCACCCGAGAACAAGGGGAAAGGTCAGCTCAGGGTCGAGCCGGAAGATTAATTTCCACACGCAGGTGGAAGGGAAGTCATTTCATCTAATTCACCTATTTGAGTGTTTATCACAAGTTAAAAATTCGCTTTTAAGAAATCATTAGGTACATCATGTCGAGCAAGCGTAAAGCATTCTGCATCGAAGAAAAAGTAAATATCATAAGAGAAATACAAAATGGAGGTAGCCAAGTTGACATTTGCCGAAAAAAGATTTATCGAAATCTACAGTTGGAACAATATGGAAAAACAGAGAAAGCATACTTTCTGCTTTCGAGAAAAATTTGAACTCCCAAAAAAAAATTAAGAAAAGATGACCATCAAGAAGTGGAAGAAGCTTTATTAAAATGGTTCAGCATTCAAAGAAGCCAAAATGTACCAATTTCTGGGCAAATGCTTCAGTCAAAAGCTGATGAATTTGCCAGTAAATTTGGAATTCCATTTTCGTGTTCTAATGGATGGTTAGACAGATTCAAGAAGCGGAACAACATATCTTCCGGAAAAATTGTCGGAGAATCGGGAGATGTTTCAACATCCAACATCGATACGTGGAAAGAAAATATTTGGAATGACATCTCTAGTGAATATGACGAGAATGACATATTTAACGCTGATGAAGCTGCACTGTTTTACAAGATGACACCAAACCAGACATTAAAATTTAATGGAGAGAAATGTAATGGCGGAAAATTGTCGAAAGACAGAATCACATTTCTTGTGTGTGCCAATATGAGTGGAACTGAACGTCGTAAGTTTCTAGTAATTGGAAAATCTAAACACCCCAGATGCTTCAAAAATATCAAACGGCTTCCTGTTTCTTATGAAGCCAACCGTAAGGCGTGGATGACTAAGGAACTGTTTGAAAAAGAACTTCGAAAGTGGGATCGTGAACTTTCAGCTAAGAAACGGAAAATTCTACTTCTGCTTGACAATTGTAGTGCACACAAAAACGATAAACAGTTACAATCGATTAGAATTGTACTCTTTCCCCCGAATGCAACTTCTGTAGTATAGCCTATGGACCAGGGTGTCATCAGAAGCCTTAAATGTCATTACAGGAAGCAGCTCATTTTACGAATTTTAGAAGGATATGATAAAAATGCAAAATGTGACGTTTCTCTTCTTGATGCACTTATAATGCTCGAAAAACTTTGGCGGCTTGTTACAGATTCTACAATTAGAAAATGTTTTCGACATGCTGGCCTAGCAAAGAATGTTGAAGAAAATGATGAAGATTTACCTATTGCGATGTGGATAGAAAAACGCAATATTTCCTCATTCTCGTATTGTGACATGCAATTGTTCGAAACATTTGATGATGAAATCATTACATGTGAAAATCCGACTGATGAAGATATTGTTGAAGAAATTAAAATGAATCATTCTGAAATCGAAGTTTCTGCATCTGATGCTGATGAAGAGGAGCACATAAATGATGAAATTCCCACCATCTTAGATGCTACAGCAGCAATGCGTGTAATTAATAAGTTTTTTTTCCACACAAACAATGGAAGAAAGAGTGTTGCAGTCATTTTACATACTGGACAAAGAAATTCATATAATGTTTTTGAAATCGGTATCACGTCAGCAGAAGATTACCGATTATTTCTGTAATAAAACAGTGAGCAAGAATTAAAGGGAAAATGAATTTATATCCATTTGTCTTTCATTTTTAATTAATTTAATTAGTATTATATCAGTTTAATGTTATCGATTTTAGTCAATTTAATTCATTAATGGTCATTTTTAATAGATTTTATCGTTTTTTAATACATCATTATTGAATACACATAGCAACTAATGAGTTATACATTTTGTGAACATTTTTCTTAACGGTTCGGATATAGCGAACCACCGGATATAGCGAACCAAACCTTTGGTCCCTTGAAGTTCGTTATAACGGGGTTCGACTGTATATATTACAACAGCAATTAATTGAAAATACCACTTAACAAAAAATACCAGAATAGCAATTGTTTGAAACTATCACAAGTTACTTGAGCGTTATATTGAATCTCAGTGACCCTGTAAATACTGAGAGACACAATATATTAAATCTTGACAAACATTAGTATTCCTTAATCGGTTTATTGGGAGAGATCTAATTATCTTTGTTAACCTCGAATTCTCATCTATCACAAATTTGTTAGTTTAAACCTCCAAATATTTCTCAATAATTCTTACAGTCATTGTGTACTTGAAAATTTATTACATATAATTCACAACAGTTTCAAAATAGTTTATAAATCAAAATTCACTTCACGTATCAAGATATATTCATAATGACAAGTTTCACTATGTAATTACAAAATAATCATGGCAGTTTCCTGTACCGTTTCGCTCACTCGTGGTCATCTGGTTTACGTCAAGGTGTGTGTTGTATGTTTGCGTATGTTTTTGTAAGTTGCGTGCACAAATGTGCTAAGTAAGGGTCAGAGGATTGCAGGTTCACATGGGTTCCCACAATCTTGACCAAAACTGAATCCTCCAAAAGAAAATTTTAGAGTGTAGAAAAAAAATTAGGGGCATTGAGAATTCATCCCATGCATTTTCCCAACGGGGAGAATACATAAGACACATCATGTAGGTACGGGAAGCCTCCATGTCGGACGTTATTCATAGAGGACCCCCAATTCGTCTTCGGGTATTATCTATAGTCAATAATTCTGAACTGGTTCACTGACCCGTGAAAACCTAGTCCAGTGCAAAACAAAATTTAGTTCATCCCTCTCCTCGACTGCTAGACTGGGATCCGATGCGAAATTTGGAAGTTTGAACGGGATGACTCAGAACATAAACAAAATTTTAAAAACCAAAAATCATAGCCAAAGTTTTATTCTCAATATTATCACAGACAGCTTTAAAACAAATCAGTAAAAAAAAATTTTTTTTAATGCTGTTACCATCTCTAAAGGCACAAAAATGCAGAATAGTACACTCCAGGTTTAACAAGCAATATTACCAATATCATATAAAGTTTTACAGAAGATTTTACAAAGCCATTCTAAACTTTAAAGTTTTCAAAATTTTACACAAGTAGTTGCGAATTAACACATTATTACATCTCATTTCTCCCCCCCCCCCAACAAAAATGCTGCATGAACACAGTTATTTACCTCAGTTGGAATTTTTGCCTTGGATAAAAATGCCTTAATCGGGTTGGGTACACAATATCAGTTTCCTTCCCAGTGTATTGGTTTGGTCTATCAATTTCGAAATTAACATTAGAAAGTTGATTTAAAATTTTATAAGGGCCTGAATATGGTGGATCTAGCTTTCTTGAATTTGGGTATTTAAATTCCTCGTACATGACCAAATCTCCAATTTTAAAATTTGTTTCTACATAATGCTTATCATATCATAACTTATTAATTTTGTGGTGCTGAATAGTCCTTTGTACTGCAATTTTTCTTGCTTCCTCAACAGGTGGATAGTTAAATTAAGATTTATTGGGCAAAGGTGAGTCATAAGGTAAAGTCCCAAATAAAAGATAAGCTGGTGGGGAAAAATGTAACTGAGTGGGGTTGATTATTGTACTCAAAAGTTACTTGTTCTAGTATTTTAGTCCATGGAATTTTTCTTGAGGAAGAGTTTACTTTACATCTTAATTTAGTTACTATGAATTGATTGCACCTTTCATTTTTTCCGTTACTTTGGGGCCTATGTGCAGAGGTTAAAATTTGCCTGATATTAATGTGCTTTAAGAATTTTTTTTTAATCTTGAGGAAGTGAATGCAGCATTCCTATCGCTAAGAAGCTGTTTTGGATATTTGATATTGAAAATTTGCTTCAAGCAGTTAGTATAAGTCTCGCGGGTTGCACTTTTTGATGGGAAAGTCCAATTATATCTCGTTGCGTGATCAATAGGGATACGTAAATTTCGCATAATATCGAAATTTCGCAATAAAAAAATACAATATATAAAATTTCGCATTTATAAAAAAAATTAAAATTTTTCTTTCTTGGATTGGTAAGTATCAAAATTCTTAGTTAAAAGCTAACATTGTAGTAGTCCCCACATTATGTTCCTTAACTCTTTGCCTTCTGTCATTGATTACTATGTTGTACATACAAAAATATCTCAGCATCTACTCTGTTAAAGGGATTAAAGAGGCTTTGTATAGCTACCTTTGTAGGCTTTGCACCAAGTTAAGGTAGCAACATTTCGTTGCAATTAAAATCTGTAACATCAACCGGAGTCTCTGGGTTTACTACTGTACTAGTAAGTAGCTGAAATACCCTTGACTTTGGTGCTCAAGAGACGTTCTTAAATCTATTAAATTTTCCAGAAACTTGATGGTTGATTTTTAGTTAGATTTTTAGGTTCGACTCCGATATGGACAAACTGTCAGGTTGAAATTCGAATCAAATTCGAAGGACAGTGATATTTATCAGATAAACACCGCGGGTGGTCTTAGTTAAGCAATTATGTTGATAAATTATTACTATTATTACCTAATTTCGCTTAAAAAGCCGTTTATCACCGAGTTATACCCGAAAAGTAGTAAAAAATTAATTTTCGCATTAATTCGCTCATATCGGCAAATTCCGCATTTTTTCGCATCTATTTCGTAAATACGAAAATTACGCATCTTTAATGATCAATTACAAGATGAAGATTTTTTTAGTTGAATTATAATAGTTGAAGCCTCCAACACTATCAATTGAAATTAGATCAAATGGTTCATGTGCAACAGGCACTTGTTCCATTAGTCCAAATTTTTTCTGCGTTGACTTATTATTTTTCTGACATGTTTCACATCAGCGAACAAAGTTTCAAATGTCTGATTATATCTTGCCAATAATAAATAGGGGAAATTAATTTTAACATTTTCTTTATATAAGTGGCATGCATGATGCCTGAATGAAATGAAAGTGGACTGTATTTGGAAAACAATAACAAGTCTATTGAAAAGAGAAATTGCTCTATGACGCGCTGCAAATGCCTTGACGGCTGAACAACAATGATATGCTTGCGCTAAGATGCGCTGCGAGTGCCTTGGCGGCTTATCGACAACATACTATACGAATGCACTATGACGCGCTGCAAGTGCCTTGGCGGCTGGTACACGACTGAATAGTACATGGAGTAGAGCGACAGAGGGAGCCCTTATTGCGGGGGTGGTCAGGACGCGCCAAGAAAGAAGACAGGTGGCGCCAACACTTTACACCTGGGTAACCAAATTTTTCATGAGCTGAAGTTATCAATTTTTCTAATGATGGCGGAACTACAATTTTGACTAAGTTTTTTTATCACAATTAATACACCATTATATTTTTTATACTTTACATTATTTTCATTATTATCTAGTTGACCTCTAATTAGTTCATCAGTACTTAAGAAATAACAATATTGGGACACAAATTGGCATATAGGGTTTCTGGACAAGATGTCTGCTTCATAGTTATGTTTACCTTTTATATGTACTATTTCATAATCATACATGGACTGTTTTAAAGGCCACCTAAACAATCTACCAGTTATGTTTTTAACATTTTTTAGCCATTGCAAGGCAAAGTGATCAGAATGCATGGTAAATTTTTTCCCATGGGGGTAATAGTGGTATTTAACAATTGCATCAATTATTGCTAAACATTCAAGTTCAGTTATAGCATAGTTCCGTCGGTGTGATTTTAACTGCCTAGAATGAAAAGCTATGGGGTGTAATTGGCCATCTGGATGCTTTTGCTTCAAAACTGTGGCCACTGCTTCTTAACTTGCATCGACGAATAGATGACAGGGATAATCTGGGTTATAAAAGGTCAAAATTGGCTTAGAAATTAGTACATCTTTTAGTTTTTGATATGAATTTTGACATTCAGGGGACCAAATCCATTTAACATCTTTCTTTAACAATTTATTGAGTGGGTGTCTTAATTTGGCATAATCTTGGATGAATTTCTGGTATACATTAATTGAACCTAAAAACCTCTGTAGTTCTTTACAAAGGTCTTATTTTAACATTCTTGGGACGCAATAATTTTTTAATTGTTTCAATATTAGCATTATTTGGCGAGTACTTTCCCTGTGAAACTTCATAACCTAAAAAATTTATCTCCCGCTTAGCAAATTGACACTTAGTCTTTTTTAATTTGATATTTTCCTGTTTAAAGATTTTGAAAATTTAATCTAAATGTTGCATGTGTTCATTAAAATTTTGGGAGAAGATTATAATGCCATCAAAGTAATTGAGAGCATATAAAATTTGATATTTGTTAAGAATTTGCCTAATAGCTCTCTGAAAAACACTACGAGCATTTCTCTATCCAAAAGGTAGTCTAAGCCACTCGTAAAGTCCAAAATTTGTAATAAAAGCTAATTTTTCAGTATCGCTCATGGATAGCAATATGCCAATAGCCTGAGGTTAGGTCAAGTGACGAGAAATACTTTGCATGTGTGCCTTTATTTGGTCGAGCAGATCATCAATTCTAGGAATAGGTTAGGAATCTATTTTAGTGATTACATTTAATTTTCTATAGTCAATACATAGTCTTGTCTTTCCCTCGCCCTTTTTGTATGTCAAAGTTATCGGTACACTGTATGAGCTATGAGAAGATTTAATAAACCCTGCTTTTAAAAGTTCATCATTCTGTTTTTTAATCTCTAAATTTTCGTTTTGTGAGACACGATAAGGCCTAAGAGTTACAGGTAGTTCTGAAGTCAAATGGATTTTCTGAGGCTCTAAATTAATTTTCCCAACATCATATTTATCTTTTGATAAAACATCGAATTTCTCTAGAATTAAATTTAATTTTGTCCAGTCCTCAGGTATCTATTCTGGTGCCAAGTTTTCCAAAACATCACCGGGTGGTTCAAAAAGAGTTTTCAAAGTATCATTGGGGATTCCTGATGTCTCTTCAAATTTAGTTGGGTTACCTTTCTTAATCTCTTTACATTTTTACAGCTCTCATAACTCACTTCAGGTTGTTTTAGTAGGGGTTTCCTCTCACAGTTTTGCTTTTTCTTATTACTTTCAAAAGCAGTCTCTACATTGGTTTCAGTTCTTGCATTTTGATTTTTACATATTCCATCAACATTTCTTTTACGCCCAAGAGAGTGATAATTTCTATAATTACATTTCTATAATTACAATACCTCTTAAAATTTTTGTTTACATTATTACAGTTATTTGAGTTTCTCCGTTTATATCCATTATTACTATAATATCTTTTATTATAACTCTTAAATTTATATTCATTATCACTGTAATATCTTTTATTATAATTACTCACTTTACCATAGTTATTATACTTATTTTTTTGTAAATAAAATTGAATTTACTCCAAAAAACACATTATTATCACATAATTGACGTTCATAATCAAATTGAAATACACTTAATGTTTTAAAAGCAATGTCTAAATTGAAAAGTTGAATGTGACTTAAACTTAATAACATACAAGGTAAATCACATTCAACGACAAATAATTCAAGGCGTTTAATTGCTCTACCAATCCGCGCCCTTGTCTCTATGACTTTGTGTAATCTAATATGCCCCTGCGGTAGATTGATTACATTATTATATATTTTCTTACATTTAAAATATTTAACTTTTTGAACATTGTACATGAAATCAGACTTAATGTTGCTCCTGTATCCAAGAGGCACTGTCCTGTGAGTTCACCCACCTGAGCAGGTATGAGCAGTCATCAGCGGTCCCTTCTCGGGTATTCTGCTCTTTGGCAGCTGTTGTTAAAAAATCTGGTTCTGTATTCTGGTTCTGGTGCTGTTGGTTGCCGTAACGTTCTTGTCCCTCAGGATACTGATATCGACGATCTTGAAAGTGGTGTCGCTGTTGAAATCTCGGCGGACCGCAGTAATTCCATCTCTGTCTGTCTTCCGCGTCATTCCACCGTTGCTGGTTTGCTGGCTGATTAAAAAATTGCCGATTTCTTGCATGTGAACTGCAGGTTCTTGCCGATTTCTTGCTGGTATCAATATAGAGACGAAGCACTCTCTTTGCCGTTGTAAACCACCTGGCGTGCGAAAGCTTTCTCGGTGATTTAGTGAATAATGCTGTTGGACAATTTCCAGAAGATATCGCTTGACAAATTTGGTACAAATATTTTTGGTCAGCACTAAGTTTATACACATCTAATGTAGGCAGGTCAACAGTGATTTTTCTAAACTTCACAACTGGTAGTTGTTCAGAAAAGTCAAGAAGTTTCCCTATAGGACCACAATATGCAAAAGGACATGTAGTGTTTCCATCTAGATGCCGTATCAAATGACGTAAAGATAACTCATTGGCATGCAATTGACATATGAGCCACTACAACGGTCTTCTTACATGCAACTCAAACAGTCGTATCACACCACCTTTAACACCAGTACTGACTGGTGTTCCATCCGATCCAATCTCAACTAAATCCGTGGTAGATAGTAACTGACTTGTTTTCAAATAATTTAAAATGCTAGACAGTAGTTCATTACCTGTGCCATTTTCTGGTGACACATGACCGAGGAAATTGCTTTCTGGTTATTGCAATAACACTACATGCTCCTCCATTTTAATTCTTCTGTGGGAAATTCCCTTTTCTTTAACAATTACTAAGGTTCGGTCCTTTCTTCCATCGAAATATAGTGCCAGCAACGCTGTCTTATCTTCCACTAAACTATTCTCTAAGCCAAGGCGAACTTTCTTCCTTTGACGGTCTACTTTACATTTATCGATCACCATAGTAGAGTCTTTCTTCGTGATCAAGCCAATATCTTCAAGTTTAGCACCTTTTCGACTCCAGATCTATCTAATGCTGTTGCAAGTGATGGTAATGGAAGTGTCATTTTGGAGCTGCCCACTTCTTTTGAAGATGTAGTAACTTGCTTAAAATCCTCATCAGAATAAAAATCATCTTCACTTTCAGAAGTAGAGCTACCATCCATAATACTTTCACATTGTTGAGGTTGGGTATTTATCTCAGTTTCAGATTTTTGCTTATTCACTCGTTCAGCATCCATTGCTTTCCTTACCACTCTAAGTTTTAGCACCCTAATTTTAGTATCCAAATTCCACATATACATTTTCCTCGACGATCTCTGGTCCTTCAAAAATTCTGATTATCACCTGGGATGGGGAAACTAATATTCCGTAATATACCGCGCAGTACAACTGCTGGGTGGATATGTCAATTATTTTTTTAGATTAAAAGAATCTTAATAGTTTACGATTAAGGATTTTAATTATTAAAATTAAAAGCATCTAGATGATTAAAGTTACCCAGGTTTGTTTTACCCAGCGTGTAAACTCTGTAGAAAAGAGACACAACTAAATGTTTTAAATAATGAGGACTGTAATTACGAATTAACATGACTTTATTATAATAAATATACAATTGGGTTATAAAGTATTAAAATGATTTATTCTTTTAATAATATATTAATGGATCCTCATCCTATTCTTTTAATTAAAATTAAAATTAGATTTAAAATACTGTCTTCGGCATGACTGCAAGGGTATGACTTACCCCAACTCGACTTGACTGTTGCACCTGCTATTCATGCAACCACGCCAGGCCGCATATTACCATTCCTTAGATGAATTCACGCCATTACATCGTTTGGCGGCTGCTGATTGGTCAATTGACTTTGCATCGGTAATTGCCATAAAATTTGATCCTAAGCCCATTTTAAATGAGATAAATGCTAAAATATATGTCTTAGTTGCTTTCATTTCGATAATTGCATAATATTTGATCCTAAGAGTATTTTAAATGAGATAAAATCTATTTCTTAGTTGCTTTCATTTTTATATATTTTTTTACGCGATATTTTACAAGGAACGTGAATTTTTTAAGTGGCGCCACCTATTAATGTAAAAGTAATTTAAAGTGACAAACTATTTGTAAAAGAAATTTTCGCCATAAATGCCTCCATATTTCTTTTTTGTGCATGAAAAATTTTAAGAAATTACCAATTTCCGTCGTAATTTCACTGTAAAATTTTAGGAGTAGAATAAAATAGAGTAAATATTACTCAAAATTGAATTTTTTCTTAAATTTAAATGTTGAATTATGAAAAAGGAAAGCTATTTTCTTTTTTTTTTTAATTTAAATGTTGAATTAAAAAAAATGAAAGCTTTATTTATTTATTTTTAAATTTAAAAATTGAATTTTTTAAAAAAATTGTTTTTTTTTTAAATTAAAATCTTAATTGCAAGATGCAAATTATATATTTTTTGTTGTTTTGCACACTTTAGTTTTTTAACCTTACTCTTAAAAAATAAAAATTATAAATACTCTTCTAAAAATTACCAAAAATAGACTGAAAATAAAGTGACTTTATTGTACAAATGCATAAATTTTATGATGCACAAATATGTAATTTTGAACGTTACCGCGTATTACGATACTATTATTTGAAATAGATTCTATTTCCTTCAAAAATAGTGATGGAAGTTTTGATTCTTGAAAAACAGACACGCTTTCATAAGAATCAGCGCACCAAATGCACAAATACCGATGTAAACTCATTGACCAATCAGCAGCCGCCAAACGATGTAATGGTGTGAATTCATGTAAGGAATGGTAATATGCCGCCGGACCTGGCTGCTGCTACTGGGATCTCGAAAGGCCTCCGCCGGCGAGAGAGAGCTCGCAAGCATCCCTTTGAATAACGCTGTAGCGTACTGGAAAGATGAGGTTATTTTTCCAAAGAACCCACAAGCGCTTGGAACACAGCTGCGTGTTTTCAAGGAATGTGTTGTTCGGTTTCACCAGTTTCGGAACACGTGGGGGGATTAAAAACCGTTTTCCTCACAGATGCAGCCACTAAAGCTGTCATCTTGACGTTCTGCAATGTAGTAAAGTTCGGCGACTAAAAAGAGCTGTCAGCTGATAATCTGCCGGCATCTGCCGCCTCCTCCACCCCTTCTGAAAATCCAGACATTGAAGAGAGACGCTGTATAAAATCCGAGCGGGAGAGACGTGTTTTTGCTAGGCTCCTGTGTTGTTGGGCCGAGAATGGGCCCTGGAGCGTGTATTTGTGAATCTGCAAGTAAATTAAGTGATTATGTCGGAAGTGTTTAACGTTTATTTCTTTTTGTAAATAAATCTACTTGTTATGTTTTTGTTTTAAAAGTTTGGCTTTCGCTTTTAATTAGAACTCTGTCTTTCTTTGGTATGGATCAATAGTTGTGAAATTTCTTCAAAATGCCTCAGAGAGTTTATCAGCCTTACAGTGACGCCACAACGCTCACTACTACTCCAGGGAGACCGCGAAAGGCCTCCACCGACCACAGGCTCGACGTACACTACTCGGAGAGAAAAATACCTCCTCTCTGAAAATCGCACACTCTCCTCTTAACTCACTCTTCTTATTACCTATCTAACTCAATCTAACTTTCTACTCAAATTTCTAACTTCCAATGAGAACATTCTCCTTACATCTAAAACCGTCCCACTCAGACTCTAATGGTTAAAACTTGTTCTTTATTAAATTCACAAAATCTCATTGGACCTATATTCTCCTACTTTTTTGCATCCCGTTCCTTCCTTCATTTTTCTTTATATTTAATTTTTCTTAAATCTCCCCTCTCTAACCTTCCTATGACTCAACAATACATACTGTTACGCAAATTCCAGTAATTCTTATATTCCATATCCAAAGGGGCTTTTCGGCTGACCCCTTGGTACTATTCATGAGAGCTGAGCCTTTTAACTCCTTAGCGGGCCTTTCAACTTCATCGGTTTCTTTACTACAAATCTCTCCCCCCCCCCCCCACTCTCTTTCTACTTACAGTTTATAGCCCAGTCAAAATAGGTTTTATGGCTAAATAAAATATGAAAGTTTTGAAAATTGGTGGAGATGTTTGTTTAGGCATGCTAATGAACATACTAAAAGTCCCCACCGATCAGACTTGAGCTTTCACCGCCATCTTGGAAAATGTGTGCCCTTTTTTTGTTTTTTGGAAATAACTTTAAAAATATTTATTTTATATAAAATAATTAAATACAAAAATTAAAGAGCATTAAATTATGAACAAAAATCATTCATAACATTTTTTATATGTCTAACAGGAACAAAGATAATTGACTTTGAAAAGAGCGCACCATCACACCTGGGACGCGCAAGCGCGGTTCCCCATCGCGGTCGGGGGAGATAGCCGCGCATGTGCATACCATAATTAGCCAAATTAGTTTTACACTAAATGGGAAGGTTTTTTGTATTTTTTCAAATAACTAGGGAAATATTAACTTTACGTAAAAAAAGTTTATTTCAAAAATTAAAAAACATTAAATTATGTACAAAAACGATTTTATACATTTTTGTCGTAAACCTAACAGGAACGAAGATATTGACTATAAAATGCGCGTTGATAATGGAGGTAGCTTCAAAGTCTCGTTGCAGGCGCTCTTCTTTGAATTTCTAACCTCTCCCACATTTCGGCATTCTTTAAACACAAGAAAATAGACTTTAATGTTTTTGGCTATGTAGATAATTAATCATTATTAATTTTATAAATGAATGTAGTAAACTTGGGGGTATTCACTATCAGATTTCCATTGCGAATAATTGTTCAAGCTTACCTACTTCAGGATTTACGTGCTTTTTTCGGTACGGGATTCTCCCCTTCGTCAGGCATGTATAGATCATTTATGGATCCGCTAGCATCGGCAGATTCATCAACATCTTTCATTCGATCGTCATCATCAACAGGGCTGAGGCCATTCTGACATACCCCATTGCAATTATTGCAGGCCGTTGTGCAGTTGATGCCTGCTTTCCGACATCCGCATCTTACTCCACAGTCAGTTTACAGTTGGAAAACACCATGTTTAAAACTGAATCGGTAGCTATTGCATCCATAGTTGTGATGGGCACAAGAATTTTCTCTTGACGCTTCCAGCCCCACAGGCAGTTGGGCCTTTCTTTTTCAGGTGCTCCAAAGTCTTCCTCATTTAAATTTCGATGGCTCGTATTTGAGTGTGTGCGTTTAAGGTTTCTTCGATGGTGGTTCAGTAGCAAAATCTCGAAACAACTCACGGAGATTTTTACATTCCAAATCCGATATGTCCATGCCATCAAAAATTATTTTCGCTAAAGCTGTTTGGGTCAATAAATGAGCTCGGACGGCCCTAGCGTATGCATGGCCAGGCAACATTTTTTCTACTGACGTAGGTGCATAAATCAAAGTGAGTATTTCTTTTAACCCACTTCCATCCATTATGTACCCAATGCAGCCTAAGAATGACATTAAAAGATGGAATCCACCAAGCCTCACAATACAACTTGATAATAATGGATTGGAAGTTGCAGCGACTATCTCTCGAGCTACAATATACAGTGGTTGGTCAAACGTGAGTATGCAAGACTTTTGGTGCATTTTAACACACTGCTGGGCAGCATATTTCAGCACAGTGAAACTGGTGTCATACTTGCTTGGTGGTGAATAAACAAAAGGAAGAGGTATTACTTTGGTCTTTTCACAAGGCTGGTTTCTGGTTATACAATGGAAAAATCCTTTCCATTCAGGTATCTGTGGAAGACCTAACCACTTAGCACACATAAGGAGATATCAGATGGCTTAGGCAGTGGTAAATCTTCCGCTAAAGGATTTAAGACATTTAAATCTTCGATAGTAATTGTTTTTAACCCAGGCCCTTCAAACGTTTCCAGAGGAATGATTCCCATTTTGCCTACGGTCGAAGCGGATGTAAGTTCGGTTAATTTTTTTATCTTCGTCCCGGGTTCCACTGCTGACGCTGGAGTAAAACAAGCAATGCCCCCCATGCTATGAAACGTATTCAGGCCATCGATTGTCGACACATTGAAATCTGCATTGTCAAATACGAATTGGTAGAATGATCCCTAGCGCATTTGGGGTTGCGGATGATTTATGGCTGACATTTCAAGTGTTTGGGCTTCATAGTAAGAAGAACAAAATCCCAAATTCGAGAACATTGTTATTAAATTCTTGGAACAGAACTTTTTGTACAAAAATAAAGCAAGACCATTGAGCAGAGGAGACATAAATGATCGTGGCCTTAGCTCTGATATAATGACGTGAACTATTGAAGTGACTTTTTTTCTGCCTTAGCAGTCTTTTTTTTAATAATCAAGTACTCCAAAAAAAATTTTAGGCTTTCTAGAATGCCCTTGTTCACATCTCTGAAAAGTTATCACTTGGACGGTAGCAATGAGTGTCATAAACTGGTAGGTCTGGATATCTTCTTTTATTATGGATGCAGCAGTTTGTACTATTCGTAGACGCTCCTCACGATCATTCAGTATCCTTTTGTCGTACCAAGAGTCTGATAAGACTTTCATTCCAGTATTACGTAAACATAAGACAGTAACTTTTTTGGAGTTTGAAGCAAAAATAATGCCAAGCCCGTATTTTTGTTTCAACTTATTTCTCAAAGTGATGTCGTCTGAAACTAGCCCTTTAATTTGAAATTTGAGTTCGGGTAGTGAGAATTGACAGTCGTCATTATTATCAAGGAAGAAGGATATTTCGTCTACAGCTGCTGAGACGTAATCCTACTCAGGCCGCCCTCTCTTTCTGATTGGTGCAGTGTGTAGAAAAAAAGTCATGAAGCAATCTTGGTAATAAATCGCATCAGCTGCAACTAAATCAGCAACGTTTATTATACGACACTGAACTTCCTCTCCCCACTGGTCATGTCTATTCTCTGCAGTTCAAGAACTTTGTTTTTCATTTCGAGACTCCTAACTTCGTACATAGTTATTCGCCTGTCAGTTGGTTTTTTCTTTTGTCTTGCTTTGAATTCTTCTTCTATCAGTGCCGTACAAAAGAAACATTTTGTTCGAAAATTGAACTGAGGTAAAAAAGATCGTAAACTTACCGCGCGCTCTTCACTTTGGTATGTTGACGCGATTTCTGCTTAAATCAACTTTTATACTTCCTGGTCTGGTGTAATTTCTCCGACACAATGAATGAACCGAAACAGATTTTAAATGTTCCAACTGTTCATGCTTATTGTCTTTTCTTTGGACACTAGCTCTCTTTAAAGCGTCGATCCCCTTTTCTCCTACATTCACGAAATCATCATTTGACATTAATTTTTTACATATAAAACATAGTTCCGTATCAGCCATTGTTCACAGACTCACACGGAACGGTGACTAACTATTAACTGGCTGGGAAAATACTAGGGTAAGACCGATTTGGCGCCTTACGGAATACACATGAGCGTGTCTTCCAGCCATCGCGATGGGCACCCACGCAAGCGCGTCCCTGGTGTAATAGTGCGCTCTTTCCAAAGTCAATTATGTTTGTTCGTGTTAGACTTATAAAAAAATATAATGTCTGTTTTTTGTGCATTGTTTTTTGTAGAAGCTACCTCCATTATCAACGCGCATTTTATAGTCAATATCTTCGTTCCTGTTAGGTTTACGACAGAAATGTATAAAATCGTTTTTGTACATAATTTAATGTTTTTTAATTTTTGAAATAAACTTTTTTTACGCAAAGTTAATATTTCCCTAGTTATTTGAAAAAATACAAAAAACCTTCCCATTTAGTGTAAAACTAATTTGACTAATTATGGTATGCACATGCGCGGCTATCTCCCGCCACCGCGATGGGGAACCGCGCTTGCGCGTCCCAGGTGTGATAGTGCGCTCTTTTCAAAGTCAATTATCTTTGTTCCTGTTAGACATATAAAAAAATGTTATGAATGATTTTTGTTCATAATTTAATGCTCTTTAATTTTTGTATTTAATTATTTTTTATAAAATCAACATTTTTAAAGATATTTCCAAAAAATCAAAAAAGTGTACACATTTTACAAGATGGCGGCGAAAGCTCAAGTCTGATCGGTGGGGACTTTTAGTATGTTCATTAGCATGCCTAAACAAACATCTCCACCAAATTTCAAAATTTTCATATTTTTTTTAGCCATTCGTCAAAATCGGGTCTATTTTGACTGGGGTATTATGGGAGCGGGCCTTTTAAACTTCATACCCTCCTTTGCCATAAATATTTTCTTATTACTTAACGTTTCCATTTTCACTAAACTCTGTATAAAAATTCTATACCTATACAGGTACTTAACCTTTAAAAATCTTTTAAACTTATCTAAAAGGTCTTTTCTTGTATCCTGAACAATCTTAAAAATAACATTTACCCTACATTGTAACTGACATACCTGGCATACATTTTGCGTACTTTCGAAAACAGCATCTACAATCCTAAAATTCTAAGCGTTATCCACACCTCTTGTAGAAATAACTTGGTAGGCCTGAAAGGGCTAGCACAATTACACCATCTATCGGTGAAATTCAAAACAAATTTCACCGGCAATAGCGGGGGCTTTAAATATGATACGATATCAGAATAAATTTGTTCACAAACAAAGGGTCTTACTATGCCACAATTTCCACTACAGGCAGCTAAAATTTTTCGTACGTAAAAAATTAATAAAAAATACTTTTTTTTTTTACATTTTTGGAGAAATTTCAAAGGTCGGGCAGGGGGGGGGCTAAATATATTTTAATTTTTTAAAAAATTACGAACAAAGGGTATTGCTATGCAACAATTTCCACTACAGGCGGTTAAATTTTTTTATATGTAAAAAAATTAAAAAATGAATAAATAATGCATTTTTTTAATATTTTTGGAGAAACTTCAAAGGCTGGGCTTCAAAAGGCTAAATATATTTTAATTTCAAAAAAAAAATTTACAATCATTTGATAGCAATACACAGCTTTTCCCACAACAAGCGATTTCGAATTTTAAAAAAAGTAAAAAACGACCCACCCTAAAGGCCTTATCACACGTCAACGCGTACCCGTTTCAAATGCAACGGATTCAAGATACGATTCCCTTTCGCGATGAAGAACGCACAAATTCCCCGTGTGATAGAGGCACCTGATGAATCCGATTCATTTTCCATCATGTACGGAAAAAGAAACGCGTACGCGTTTACAATCGTGAAATCGACCAATCAGCGGCCGAAGAAGTTCACCCTTTCTCATACGTCACAACGACTGATATTCAAGATGGCGGCTGCACAGTGGTCTGCGGAGATAGAAGAAAATTTTATTGACGAAGTATTTAAAAAAAGTTTTTGTGGGATATAGGAGACCCAAATTACACCAAAAAGAATTTGAAACACCTAGGATACGAAGAAATTAGCCTTTTGATGACATCAAAATGGCCCAGTCATTCAAGTCTTTTTACCACCGGTAAGTGCTACTTTCATTGTTGTTAATTTGATTTGATATGTGCGAATTTATTTTGTAAACGGCTAATGCTTCATAATTACATACACTAATCTTTGTAGTCCATATTCGCAGCAATATTATTTGAATATCATTTTCTAAAATTCGTGTTTTGTGCAACGAGTCAGTTTGTCGCCAATATGGTCGCCAAATACTGAAATGTAAACAAATCATTAGACTATATCAGAGTTCGTAAATATGATATTTTCGAAAATATAAAAAATATCCGCTATTTTGATATTTTCAATAGTCAACCTATTGTTTAAGATATTAATATTTCCATGCATGGCATAAATTTAACTCGCTTAACATAAAAAAACTCCATTTTATATTTGTAATTGTATTAATATCATATTTTAAAACTTTTTTCATTTGAGAACAGAATTATAATTTATAAATAATGAAGATTAACCACTTCAAAACAGAAACAATTTTCTAAAAAAAATAAATAATTTGCTTTTTGTTCTCATTCAAAACACAGATTCCATCTCAATGCTTCGGTTTTTAATATTTTGCTTTTTATAGTATAACTTTTTATTATGTTTAATACATTTTTATATATTCGTGATATTTAAATATCTTTTGGTATTTAATTAATTTTTTTTGTTAAATATTAAACCCTGTCCTAAGTTGAAAAATCATTTCTCTTGAAAAAAATGACTTCTTTTCTTTTCAGGCTGCATCTCAACCTGCATCTCAAGAGGAATTTGGTGCTGCATCTCAAGAGGAATTTGGTACGCCATTTTATAGAGACCCAGTAGACACCGAAGTGCACTCGGAAGACAGCACTCCAAAAAGAAAAAGGTCTGAAACACAAATGAAACGTAGGAAAACATCCGAGGACATATTCGAGCAAGCCTCTAATGTCCTCAAGAAATTGAATACGAAAAAAGAACCTGATGGTGAGGATGGATATGGACAATACATAGCAGATTATATGAGGTCTATGTCCAGAAAAAAAAGAGAAAAAGCAAGACTGAAAATTCAACAAATTTTATATGAAATTAAATACAATGAAAAAAGTGATGAGGAATAAAATAAAATTTAAAATATTTCATTTATTTCAGAGTAAATGCTTAATGATATTTACACATATCACTTTGCCATGGAACAGCACCAACAGAATTAAAATATGTACAAAATATTTCACGCACCTGTTTGGAACATTGAGATGAATTTTGTGGTACTCTCCGAAAGTTATGGAGGCTGCTATTTTTATCTCTGAAATTGCCTTTTCTTATGCATAGATTTTTGTGATCTTCAGTATCTATACTGCCACTTGTAATGTAGATGCTTTCTGCTCTTTTTTTCAAAAAATTGTGCAGAATGCAAGTGGCAAGTACAATTTTTTTTACCCGATCGGGTCTGGCATTTACTGGGCTCTTAAAAATCTGAAATCGAGCAGCCAGTAAACCAAATGCATTTTCAGAGACTCTTCGAGCTCTGGAGACTCTGTAATTGAAGATCCTTTTCTCCTCTGTGAGATTTCTCCCAGGATATGGTTTCATAATATTCTCACAGAGAGGAAAAGCATCATCAGCCACAATAACATACGGTACAGTTAATGTACTGTTCGGTAGAGTACCACACTTTGGGATATTAAGTTTCCCAGATTCTATGGATGCTTTTAATTTACTTTTAGCCCATACACCCCCATCACTTATTCTACCATTTGTTCCAATATCAACATAGATAAACTCTAAATTGGCATTAACAAGTGCTAAGAGTACCAGGCTAAAATCGCCTTTATAATTATAATAAATGGAACCAGACCCAGGGGGTGGTGAGATTTTTATGTGCTTTCCATCCATTGCACCAATACACATAGGGAAGTTCCACATATTATTAAATTGTTCAGAAATAATTTCCCATTCTGCTTCTGTAGATGGGACTATTAAATAATCTTGCATCAAGGTGTTGATTAATGCATCACACACCACAGGTATAATTCCAGATATAGTTTTTTGAGCGATCCGGAATTGATATGCCAGTGATGTCTGAGTTTCTCCTGTATGCAAAAAGAAAAAAATGTATATATAAATAAAAATAAAAACCAATATAAAAGGGAATGCATATGATAGAAGTTCATGTCATTATAAAATAAAATAAATGTTTGTGTTATACATTATTAAATGTCAATTTAAAAAAGATATGAATTGTATTCATATACTTTTTAATAATCAAAAAGTCCAATATATATATTTAATAGTATAAATTATGAATAAATATAATCTTTTATTTCTTGAAAATATATAAAAAAGTTTCTAACCTGTTGCAAGATATCGTAATGTAACTGCCAATCTCTCAGCGGCTGGTATGGCTTCACGCATCACAGTGCTTTCTTTCTTTATCAATGGTGAAATTTTCTGAACTAGAAATACAAAATCAGCAGTGGTCATTCTAATCCATCGACGATAACCTTCAGTGTCCTAATGTTTTAAAAATAGAAATTGCTGCACATTGTACATTGATTTACAAATTGTTTTCATTTATAATTAAAAAATTTACCTTAAAAATAACAAAACATATTACTTTAGAACAATGTTATAAATTGTACATACTTTAAAATGCACAAAGAATTGTACATATTAAGTATTTAAAATTTTTGAAAAGAATCAGAAAACTCAAACTACAATTAAAAAGTTTAAACATTAAATATATATATGTATTAGGCATAAATAAACAAATGCTCATAAGTAATATAGTTACACTGTATATTGCAGGGATAAAAATTTCTTAACTAATAATTAAATCATTAATTGTATTTCTATGAGTTGTACAGGCATCACAGTAGGGAAAAAAACAGGTTTTTTTTTAAAACTAACTATTTCCCCCCCCCCCCCTTGTTTTAGGATAAAAATTTCGATTCGCAACAAGTTTGTCCAAGAGTATCATCTGTCATAAATATACCATAATTATGATATTCAAATAATACTTTTAACTAATGTACATTACTGTTACCTACTTTTCAAATAATTAAAAAAAATTCTAAGAATATTGGAAGATAACATTTTTTAAATTAACAATGGTATAATTGTATTAATTTTTTTTTTAAATGTAGACTTTATTGATAATTTTTAATTGTCAAGTTAATCTGAAATAGTGTTGCAAATTTAATCATTAAAAATAAATAAAAACTACCACTTGCTCTATCTACTAGTAGTAGAGAATAATGAAGGAACTTCTTTTTAGCATATTCCAATGCTTGTTTTTTTTTCATCAGCAGATAATTCAGTTCTTGAATTTTTTGTTTTTGAATCAAGCAAGTAAGAGAGCAGATGAGCTGGTGTTGCAACCATGTTATAACGTTCATCTATTTTCCTCAACACTTCTTTCTTTAATTTTAAATCTGTCATTTTTTATAAACGTTCTAACCATAAACCGCATGTTTATAAATGAAATACATAGTATGGTATGTAATTAAAGGCATATTAAGTAGACAACAGAGTACTTACCTCTAATGCTAGTTCTCGCATGAGATTTTCATAGCAGCCCAATTTATTTCTTCTTTGTAACCACTTTCTGGACCAAGCAGATCTCTTCGGTCTAAGTCGAGTTTTCTCCTTATTTATTAAATCCATCACTGCAGTAATGGCTAATACTGTAGTACATATTTTAATATTTTCTAATCTTTCCATCGCGTACAACAAATTGCAACCTCACACTCGTTAACGCATGCGCGATAAACGTCATTCCATATACGCAGGAGCGATTAATCGCCAATTTCAGGTACGCAAGAGCGTTTAAACGCCAATTCCAGACGTTTGCTTTTGCGATTCAAAAGCAACCCTACACGATGTTTTTTCATCGCGAAAGGGAATCGTATCTTGAATCCGTTGCATTTGAAACGGGTACGTGTTGACGTGTGATAAGGCCTTAACAGAGGGTGTTCGATTGTTGCCCTGGACAGCACTTTCTCCAGATCTCTCACCCATTACAAACATCCAGTCATGGGTTGCGAGAGATTGGGCCGCCACCGCTCTCCAGCCACTACGATTGAAGAAGTGTGGCATAGACTTGAAGCAACATGGAATGGCTTGCCCGCAGTGACGCACCCAGGAGGGGGCAAGGGGCCCTGCCCCCCCCAAAGAAATAGAAACTGCATTATGAATATTGATTTTGCAATATATTTTTCTCCGTTCATCTCGCCCCCCCCCCCCCCCAAGAAAAAAATCCTAGGTTCGCCACTGCTTGCCCGTATCTGCCATCCCAGCCCAGATCGACTCGATGCTTAACCGGGTTAGAGCCGTTTTAGCTGCCAGAAGCGGCAGCTGTGTCTACTAATCTCGAACCCTGTATACCCCCAAATTACCTAGCCAACAAATTTAATGATTTTTTCTTCCTACTATGCTGCATACATACAATAAGTAAAGCTTTATTTGCTTTCCTTCCTGGTGTTGCAATTTTAATGGCCAGCAGTATACATACATAGATTTTTATATAGATAAAAACTGTTATGTAAACACAAGGGAACATTCCGTTCACACTTAGAAAAATGGCCAGAATTAGAAGTACATATGAAAAATTGGGTTACAAACCATCGAAACATGGGAATACCTGTGTCTACGAAAATGATAATTTTTGAAGCAAAAAGATGGGCAACTGCTAATGGAATTTCAGATTTTACCGGATCACCGTCTTGGTGCTTTAGATTTTTTTATTCTCATATTTTCCTATATTAATCGGGCAACCATAAAAGTGGACCGTATCCAGATACTATCCGTGCTTTTTAAACATTTGTACTACTTCAAATAGCCCCTTGCTGAAGAAAATCCTTTATTTTCTATTTTCCACTCCGCATCATTTGTTATTTTGACCGCAACTTACTCAGCAGCTGGCCAGCAGATCAATCATCCGGTGCCCGAACGTTCCTCCAAAGACCCGGGTCTTGGTCGTTCGTGAAGTTTGTCTTTCAGAGAATCGGGTCATTTTGAAGAGACGGCTCTTCAAAAGAGTAGAATCTTTTTGAAAGAGCTATATCTTCAAAACATTCGAATCTGAGTGAACCGGGTCTGTTTACTGCGGGCGAAGATCTACCTCGGTCTTTCCGGCTTGCGGTGA